>PVKC010043627.1:0-11729 GCA_004027635.1 Crocidura indochinensis | reverse complement strand
GCAGAGGGGCATGGTTCAGTTTGCCAAGGTTCAAGCATACTGTGTACTTCCAGGGCCTTTTGCCACTTCTGGAACTTTTTATGTTTCCTTCTCTTGCCCTCCCTGACTTGTTTGGTGCCTTACTCACAGGCTTGAACCCAGTTTCTCCGCTGCTCCCTCCAGCCTCTTTGAACCTACTTCCTGGGGTGTGACCCTCCGTGCCCATGACCACAGCCTTGCTCAGCAGCATTATTGTGACATACTTCAGATATCATACAGCTCTCCCAGGTAAGGAGTACTGTTAATGAGTTTTAAGGGGAGGAAATCTCCAAATAATACTTAGGAGGCCTGGGATTGCTTTTGGCTGGACAGAACCACTCAGTGCTTCAACCCAGGCCTATGATGTTTGTCAGGCCTAGCAGAGTCCCACAAGGGCCACTACAGTTGTGCTTGGGGGTTTCCTGGCAATTGCACCTAGATTGGGTGTAGGGTGTGATGGGGTGCCATGTGGCTTTTCATGTATTCACAGAAGTGGGTATCCACAACCATTCATTTTATAGATTTTTTGTTGTTGTTTTGGTTTTTGGACCACACCCGGTGATGCTCCTGGCTATGTGCTCAGAAATTGCTCCTGGTTTGGGGGGACCATATGGGATGCCGTGATTCGAACCACTGTCCAGCATGCAAGGCAAAAACCCTACCTTCATGCTATCTCTCCAGCCCCCACTGCCATCAATTATATAGATTTGTTGTTGTTGCTGTTATTGTTTTGGGTTTTGGACCACACCTAGTGATGCTCAGGTTATTCCTGGCTATGCACTCAGAAATCGCCCCTGACTTTGGGGACCATATGGGACACCGAGGATCAAACCAGGGTCCATCCTAGGCTAATGCATGCAAGGCAAACACCTTACCACTGTGCCACCACTCTGACCCCATCTACCATCAGTTTTAGAACCTTTTCAATGCCCCAGAAATAAACCTTGGATCAATAAGTAGTTGTGTCCATGAATCTCTCTCCAAGGCCCTCAAATCTTTTTTGTTTGTTTGTTTTTGTTTTTGTTTTGTGGTCACATCCAGCAGAGCTCAGGGGTTACTCCTGGCTCTATGCTCAGAAATCGATCCTGGGGGCCTGGGAGATAGCATGGAGATAAGGCATTTACCTTTCATGCAAAAGGTCATCGATTTGAATCCTGATGCCCCATATGGTCCCCCGTGCCTGCCAGGAGCTATTTCTGAGCAGATAGGCAGGAGTAACCCCTGAGCACCGCCGGGTGTGGCCCCCCCCCCCAAAAAAAAAGAATTGTTTATAATGATCCATTGCTTTGCTGAGCAGTGTACTCTGAGGACCAGAATTGGTCTCAGTCTTTCTGTTCTTCAGAGTTTCTGGTGCCTGGAGCTTTGCTCCCAGGGATAGAGGGACTTCTTGGTGGCAGTCCATATGGCCATCAGGCAGCAGTTGCTCACTAGGTGCCCCTGTGATTTGGGTTAGGGAGGCCCATGGACTTGGAGCCTTGCTCCCTACAGGGCCCTGATATTGTGATAGACTCTTCATGGCCTTCTCTGTCTCCCTGTTTCTTGTAGGAGACTTTTGGACTGATGCAGCCCCTGCTAGTGAGGAGAAGCAATACTTAGCAGCACTTAGCACTCAGCACTTGGAGTATGGTAAGAACTGTTTGCTTATTTGCTGGTATCCAAACTCATATCACTTCATTACTGGGGCAGGGGCACCCGGGAGGCTTTTCCTCTGAGATATTCTTTCTCCCAGGAGAGCTTCTGACACATTTGAGGTGTGGGTGCTTGGTATTCTATTAAAGCGGTTTCCATGGTCTGGTAGTTACTACAAAGGCACAAAATTTACACTTTGCTGTAATCTGTTATTTTGATGCCTGGGTCTCTTATTGGATTTGGCTCTTGCTTGGGCATCCCCAGGTTCTGTTTCTTTTGCAGTGGATCGTACCCAGAACATGCTTCTCAAATAGTTTGGATGATCCCTAGAGATGTTCTGATCTTTAGTCTTTTCCTCTGTGATCATGTTTAGTTTATTCCCCACATTCAGAGAAAGACAGAGCTGTTGAAGGTAGAATAACTTATATTATGCAGGACAGAGTTTATTCATTGTAAATTATTCAAATGACAAGTGACCTCTCAACTAAAAGCCACTCTTCTTTTCCCTTAAATGCCTTTCTAGATTCGAATTGCAGCCTTGAATGCCAGCTCTACAGTTGAGGATGATCATGAAGGAAGCTTTAAAAGTCACAAAACCCAGACAAAGGAGGCCCAGGTTTGTGATCTATGTTCTTCCTGTGCAGGTAGATCTTGCTTCTGATCTTTGAATAGAGCAGACCTCAGTATTCCCCATCTCTAATGGGATTTGAGAGAATATTCCATTTTGTAGCATCACTAGCTCTCCCTGTCATGTTAACTTGCTTCTCCTAGGGACTGTCACACTGAAGAAGAAGAACTCTGTTCTTTCTGTAAGTGTTTGAATGGACCAGGTTACCTTGGGTCGTCTATTCTTTCCTTGTGATCTCATTTTTTGTACAGACCTTGGGATTTGCTTTCCCAGTGAACCAAAACAGACATGAGGTAGATGAGTTTTAGGGGTCTCCATTGTGTTACCCTCACTTTTCAGTGTGAGGAACTATAGGACTGGATCTTGCAGAGATCAGTGGTGGATCCAGATTCCACTTCAGCTCTCTAAATTGTGATGCTTCCTCTTTACTATGAGATCTAACATAATTTCCATTTCCCTCCTTCCCTCTCTCCCTCTTTCCATTCCATCTCTCTATCTCTCTACTTGTGCCTTACCTTTTATAGCAAAGGTTTTTTGCCTGTATTTGTTTTCATCGGAATAAAAACATATCTACTCTATCATAGGAGAAACCAGGATAGTCTGGGCCCTGTCAGAAGTCAACTTGTCATTTGTCCCTGAGCATGAAATCATGTCAGTGAGACTCAGTCTGTCCAGTTGTTCCCCTCCTCCTACCCTGAGTCTCTGCTGTACTTGACTGTTTGTTTGAGCATGTGTTATTGTGTCTTCTTGGGGCCTCCTAAGGGTTTTTCTCCTGATGATGGCACTGCTGGGAGGATTATTACCACTGCAGAGGGCCCAGTTAACATAGCCTTGATTGGGGCCGGGCGGTGGCGCTGGAGATAAGGTGCCTGCGCTAACCTAGGTCGGACTGCGGTTCGATCCCTGGTTCCCCATATGGTCCCCCGTGCTTGCCAGGAGCGACTTCTGAGCGAATGGCCAGGAGTAACCCCTGAGCGTCGCCGGGTGTGGCCCAAAAACCAAAAAAAAAAAAACAAAAAACAAAACATAGCCTTGATTACTGCTCCCTTACCTTACACTTTTGACATAAAAAAAAGACAAAGTGTGCTTCATTTCTTCTATAAAAATTTGCCTTTTCGGGGCCCAGGAGATAGCATGGAGGTAAGGTGTTTGCCTTTCATGCAAAAAGTCATCCATCGGTTCGAATCCCGGTGCCCCATATGGTCCCCTGTGCCTGCCAGGAGCAATTTCTGAGGATGGAGCCAGGAGTAACTCCTGAGCACTGCCGGGTGTGACCCAAAAACAAACAAAAAAAAATTGCCTTTTCTTGGTTTACAGGAAGCAGAGGCTTTTGCCTTGTATCACAAGGCCTTGGATCTGCAGAAACATGACCGGTTTGAGGAATCTGCCAAAGCCTACCATGAGCTCTTGGAGGCACGTCTGCTGCGAGAGGTATGTCACTAGCTAACCTGAAGGATGACCCTAGAGCCAGTGGTCTGTCTGGGCTTTGTGTGTATGTGTGCTGGTAGGGGAGGTCTGGGGATTCAACTCAGGGCTTTATGTATGCAGGGTGAGTATTGTACCACAGAACTACAATCCCTGCTCTCATACTTGTTGTCTAGTTCATTTCCCCATCTGCCCCTCAGCATCTTGTGAAGTGTCAACCTCACTGAGTCACTGTTCGATTGAGTGAACCTAGCAGTGCGTGTAGCATCGCCCTTGGCCATAGTAGGAGCTCTGTGCCAGCTATGGTTATGTCCTCATCTTGGTAGTTCAGTACAAAGTGTCGTCACATTTTAGAGTCATGGAAACTGAAGCTCAATGAGCTGTTGATGGCTCAAAGTCCCCGATCTGAGAAGCATTAAGCAAATATTTAAGTTTTCTAATACCTGATGATCTGTTGGCACCACATTTTGACAGGTGCCAGTTAGGTGAAAGCCCATAATTTAGGAAGCCTGTTGAGAACCTAGGGTACATGAGAGGGACAGGTAGGTGGACCTGGGTCGGGGATTGGCACTATTTTGGTGAATTTAGTCTGAGCTGGTTGGGAGTGGGGCTCAACCTGAATTAACTTAAAAGACATGCATCTTGGGGCCTGAATGGTGGCATGGAGCGATAAGGCATCTGCCTTGCTTATGCTAGCTTAGGACAGACCTGGGTTCAATCCCCGGCGTCCCATATGGTCCCCAAGCCAGAAGCGATTTCTGAGCACATAGCCAGGAGTAACCCCTGAGCATCACCGGGTATGGCCCAAAAAGCAAAACAAAACAAAACAAAAAAAGACATGTATCTCATTAGGAGGAAAGGCTTTTGTTTCCAAGTACCTGCACACTAATACAGAGACACATCTACACAGAGACCATGTGCAGTAAGGAGCGGCACTTGATATTTTCTGGAACTCTGTCCTTTGACTGGACAGAATCTTCTGTGACCTTTGAAAGTTAGATACTTGACTCTTTAGTGCCTCCACTGGTAGGTTTTTACTAACTGGCAGCTAAAGCAGTTCTATTCTCACTCAAGCCATTTCTTTCTATTTTAATCCTGTAGCTTTGTAAGAACTATTGGCTGGTTTTTTTGGGACAAACCCATTGGTGCTTGGGAGCTTTTCTCAATTCTGGACTTGGAAGTTACTCCTAGTGGTGCTTAATGCTCAGTCCTTTGAGACTCAGTCATATCTCCTGCTCTTGCTTGCAAGGCTATTTTGCATTGGTTTAGTGCCTTAGAATGAATGGTATGGAAATTATGAGCATGTTGATTTATCTTCTCCCTTTTAATAGGCACTGAATGAGGGCCTAGGGGAGGGAAAAGGACTTCCCCCCTTTTTTTTACATGTGTGCTTCATGTCCGTTCCTTGTACTTCCAATGTGGGATTCGGTGGAAGAAGATCAAAGGAAGAAAACTTAGATATTTACTGAGCCTCAGCTGTGGGCCAGGTGCTGGGTGAATCTTAGTGGTTCTTCCATTTCTGACTGGGATGCAGTGGGCCTTCCTTGGAGACATGAAGCACTGGACTGAAATTGCAGTCTGAGAATGAGTTTCCCTGTGAGCCAGTCAGTATTCAGGAGGGACCAGGTATGGGGTTGGTATAGGGAGGGCACTGCCAGCCTCAGAGACAGGTGTGTCCATGTGTTCATCACTTTCTGTCCTAAACAACTGTGGAATTTCCTTCCCTTTTGCTTACAAACAAGTTGTGCTCATAGAAAACAGTTGAGAAGTACAGAATATATGTAGTGACATTTTATTTAACATTCATCTGGCAGTAGTAGATGTAATAGTAAACTAAATAATCTAATTAGCATCTTATACACTTGATATAATGGCCCCAGCTGGCCCTGAATATAGTACAGATGATATGGCACTTATCTTTCATGTAAACATGGGTTTGATCCCAGTATCCCACATGGTCTCCTGAGCCTGCCAGGTGTGATTTCTGCATGCAGAACAATATTGGGGATTTTTCTTCTTTTTACATCATTATAAATTAGAAGCTAATGGATTGCTTGATTCGAAGGTTGTTTTTTTTTTTTTTTTTTTTTTTTTGTTAGGAGGGGAGGGGAAAGGATGTTGGGTTTGGGGACCAAACCCTGCAGATTCTTTGCTCTGGAATGACCCCTGGTGGTGCTCGAGGGTCCACCAACAGTGCTGGTTAACCAGCTTAGGCTGCATTGCGAGGCAAATACCCTTGTCTTGTATTATCTCTCCAACCACTGAATGTTCTTTTCAATCTTGAATTCCTTGAGAGCGCTCAGGCAGGTTTCTTGTTTGCATCAGGAAACTCCTGAAGCTTGCATGTCTTCAGACCTTACCTGTTCCAAACTTATGTGGATCTTTGTAGAGAAGTCTGGTTTGTGACTTGCTCCCCTGAAAAGGACTTTGCACCAGAGAAAATAAATTCCGATTAGAAAGTATTTTATTCTTTGTCCTGTGGTTGGAGTAATTTCCTAATCAGTGGTTTCTTTAGAAGTTGTAAAGTTTTCTAAGATTTCTTTAAAGGTTTTTGTGAAGTAAATTTATTTTTAAAAATTTAGGGTTGAAGAGATAATACAGTGGCTGGGCCTTTGTGTGCAGCCACTCCAGGTTTGATCCCCAGCATCACATAAGGTCACCTGAATATACCACCAGGAATAATTCCGAGTAACCCCTGAGTATCGCCAGTTGTGGCCTAAAAAACAAGAAATTTAAAAAGAATAAAAATTAAAAACAACTTTAATGGCCAAAGTGATAGTACAGTGGGTAGGGCATTTGCCTTACACACAGTCAACCGGGATTTAATCCTCAGCATCCCATATGACTCCTCCCTATCCTTGCCAGGATTGATCCCTGAGCCAGAACCAGGCGTAAGCCCTGAGCACTAAGTGGTCTACCCCTCCCCCAAATTGTTTTAAAAATGTCCACACCTGGCAGTGTGGATTTGGGGATCAAATTGAGCCTTACACATGCAGGCATCGGATGTACCACTTGTGCTGTCTCCCCAGGCCAGAATGTCACTTCGTATAAATGTCTAGACATTTGGTCTCTAGACTCTTATGGCTCACTTTCTTTATGTTACAGAGGTTCTCTAACATTAGCTTTTTTTTTTTTTTTTTTTTTTTTTTTTTTTTTTTTTTTTTTTTTTTTTTTTTTTTTTTTTGGTTTTTGGGTCACACCCGGCAGTGCTCAGGGGTTACTCCTGGCTCCATGCTCAGAAATTGCTCTTGGCAGGCACGGGGGACCATATGGGGCACCGGGATTCGAACCGATGACCTTTGGCATGAAAGGCAAATGCCTTACCTCCATGCTATCTCCTGGGCCCCTAGCTTTTTGTTTTGTTTTGTTTTTGTTTTGGGCGGGCAACACCCAGCAATGTTCAGGGATTACTCCTGGCTATGCGCTCAGAAATCACTCCTGGCTTGGGGACCATATGGGATGCCGGATAATTAAACCACAGTCTGTCCTAGGCTAACATGGGCAAGGCCTGCTCCAGCCCTTCTAACACTCGCTTTTTAGTCAGCTTGTCTGTGGCTAGTTACTAAATTGGAGGTTCAGCATCCCAGCTCCTAATCTTTTGTTTTTGTTTTTGTTTTTGGGTCACATCCGGGGGTTACTCCTGGCTCTACACTCAGAAATCACTCCTGGCAGGCTCGGGGGACCATATGGTTTGCCGGGATTCGAACAACCACCCTTCTGCATGCAAGGCAAATGCTTTACCTCCATGCTATCTTTTCAGTCCCAGCTCCTAATCTTGTTTCAGGATATGAAGGTGTGAGTAAATTGATAACCTGTAGTGAAGCTGCAGGTCCTGTCTTGTGTACCCCTGCAGACTACCCTGGCACCAGGGCCTACACTGCCTCAAAGCTCCTCACTGTAGTCTGCTCTTCTTTATGTGGCATTCTCAGAGCATCTGCAGCACTTCTGTTTTCTGAGAGCAGCTCCACAGTCCCAAAGCCATGCACAGTGTTCTGCTTTGGGTTGCAGCATCACCTCTGTTTCTTTCTTTTGTTCACAGGCAGTTTCATCGGGTGATGAGAAAGAGGGGTTGAAGCACCCGGGGCTGATGTTGAAATATTCCACGTATAAGAATCTGGCGCAGCTGGCAGCACAACGAGAGGACCTGGAGACAGCCATGGCATTCTACCTGGAGGTTTTGGTTCCTTCTATGTGTTTAAAGCTTTTGGGAACCAGAGTGAGGTTGTTGTCTAGGGAACTGAAAAGAGCATACGTGGTGTCGCATCACCAAACTGTGAAGTCTAAAGTCCTGGTTGGGGGGGTGACACAGCAAGTTCAAAGAAGCCTGGAGAGGAGAGGGCCTACTCATCTCTTAGGGCACCTACAAATAGGACAAGTGGTCAGTTTCTCCAGTTTCCAGCTGCACAGTGTATTGGGAACTGGAGAAAAGAGGGTGATTATGGAGAAGGATTGAATTGGTCCATAGGCAGGTACTATGGTGACCCTGTCTAAGCCTGCCCTATACTCCTTGCTAGCAGTGTCATTGTCATCTCTTTCTGCCACCAACATTGTGGCCGCCACCAGTGTACTAGAATTGTACTCACTGTTTTTCATGTCTGGGCTGATCTTAGACTTTCTTGGCAAGGAAGGTCTCTTTCTCATCATTTCAGTGGTGAGAACATGGAGGCTCAGTACTGCATTGCTAGTCAGTACAGGGGTGGGGATGACAATTGAGGTCTGTCTTTAGAGCACCTTAACTCTCTAGAACTCTACAAGACTTCCCAGTTTTGGGGCCAGAGCAGTGGTGCAAGAGGTAAGGCGCTTGCCTTGCATGTGCTGACCTAGGATGGACCGTGGTTTGATCCCCTGGCATCCCATATGGTCCCCAAACTAGGACCAATTTCTGAGCGAATAGCCAGGAGTAACCCCTGAACATCACTGGATGCAGTCCAAAAACAAAACAAAACAAAACAAAACAAAACAAAAGATTTCCCAGTTTTGGGGCCGGGCGGTGGCGCTGGAGGTAAGGTGCCTGCGCTAACCTAGGACGGACCGAGGTTCGATCCCCCGTGCCTGCCAGGAGCGACTTCTGAGCGCATAGCCAGGAGTAACCCCTGAGCGGCACCGGGTGTGGCCCAAAAACCAAAAAAAAAAAAAAAAAAAAGATTTCCCAGTTTTCTTTCAACCTTCTTCTTTTACCTGTCTAAAGTGTAAGGAAGGTGTAAAAAGTGTTCAGAGTGACAAAGCCTGGCAAGAAAATATTTAGTTCAGTGGGTCTATGTGACTTTTGCTGTTAGTTATGTGAGTCATGTCTGGTGGTACCAAGGCATATAGGGCATTTGGTGCTGGAATCGAAACCAGGCCTCACACGTGCATGACTCTAACACTGAAACCATCTCTCTGTCTCACAGGCCTTCTCTCCATATTTCCTGCTGGGCTGGAGGGTGTTAGAGGGTGTCTGCTCAGAGAGAAGCTAACTGAATGCGTGTCCTCTGCTTGTGTTGCTTGCAGGCCGTCATGCTGGACTCTACCGATGTCAACCTCTGGTATAAAATTGGTCACGTGGCCCTGAGACTCATCCGGGTGCCCCTGGCTCGCCATGCGTTTGAGGAAGGGCTGCGGTGCAATCCTGACCACTGGCCCTGCTTGGACAACCTCATCACTGTCCTATACACCCTCAGCGATTACACAAGTGAGTCACACTTGAAAAACCTCCTGGGTGCTCAGGTTTTTGGAAACAGGAAGGAGTTCTGCTTGGGTAATCTAGAAGCTTAAAGTAGATCCCAAGTGCTTTTCTTCTGACGATCCACTTAAAGAATGCACATGTTTGTCTGCTTTATTCTGCTTGCTTTTTATCTTACTTGCTTGAGATTTATTGATTGTATTGGAAGAGTAAGTAGCATGTTCTCTGAGTGTTTTTCCCTCCATTATATCATTTCATCATAGCCTTGCTCCATCTGCATCGGGGCTTGTTTCTGTGACTAGTCTCGGGCAAACTAGCTATTGCAACTTGTTTGGCCCCTTCTGCTGTTGGGGTGTCACTATTTTCCAAGATACATGTGCCTTTACCAAGCAGCAGGGCTCCTTACAACCCTCTGAGGTGATCCCTGTCACAGTTATTCTTTTTTTTTGGGTTTTTTTGTTGTTTTTTTTTTTGGTTTTTGGGCCACACCCAGTGATGCTCAGGGGTTACTCCTGGCTATTCGTTCAGAAGTCGCTCCTGGCAGGCACGGGGGACCATATGGGGAACCGGGGGATCGAACCGCATTTCCTTGGTTAGCGCAGGTAAGGCAGGCACCTTACCTCCAGCGCCACCGCCCGGCCCCTGGCCACAGTTATTCTTTACAGGAAAGATGGACTTATGAGCATTTGTTAATAGTTTAAATGGTTATGCCTGGAGAGCTGCGAACTGATTGTTAAGGTAGATGTTCACACTGGTATCCCCACAGTGAGAAGTGCATGTTGTTTGAGACTTATCAGTTTGCTACAAGAAACATATCAACCCCATAAAGGGGGGCCTATTTTGGGCCTCTTCTTATTTACTCTCATTCAAAAAAAATTTTTTTGGACCACACCAATATTTTCTGAAGTCTTTCCTTGTTGATTACAGTGTATCTTGTTACTGTTTACTATGACTTTTTCTTGATTCCAGAGTGGGACACTCTCTGTGCTTTCCTGGCAAGGCCAAGAGTTTGGAGAGCATGTTCAGAGCTCTTACTATTTCTTTCCCCACCAGCCTGTCTGTATTTTATCTGCAAAGCTCTGGAGAAGGATTGTCGATATAGCAAAGGGCTCGTTCTCAAGGAGAAGATCTTCGAGGAGCAGCCATGCCTCCGGAAGGACTCTCTCCGGATGTTCCTCAAGTGGTAGGTCTGAACACACCTGATCTGGCCCACCATCATGTGGCAGGGAGGTGGGGTACATGCATCTCTCAGGCCCTTTAATTCCTCCTGCCTAGCAGCACCTTCAATGGTGGACAGGCCTGCATGCCCAATCTTGCCTATGCCATCTCACCCATTGCTGCCCTCCTTCCCTCTGCCCCACCTGCTCTCTGTAGCTTTCACATCAGGGCGCAGTGCTCTGTCCCATCCCTAGTGGCTCCTGGTGGCTCTGACAGGACAGTCAAGGATGGGTTAGCTCAATCCTTTTCCAATGATCTTTTAATGACTAAGAACATGGTTGTTGTTCCCCATGGTTTTTCCCATACTGCAGTGATAATGTTCTTGCACACGAGGACCTTTTGTTCTGTATTGAATTCAATAAAAGGAACAAAGAGTATTAGTCACTTCTAGTGAATGTGGGTATTAAAAGTGCTAATTACTGCCCCGTGGAGGCCAGATTCAAGTGGTTATTTTATTCGGAGGAAGAATTAATGCAGATGAGAGGGTATTAACTGCACCCCTGCTGTAAAATTTTAGCCTTGATTCTCCCTGGTAACAATGTAATTTCCCCCTTTTTCCTGTGCCATTAGTGACATGTCCATCCACGATGTTTCGGTGAGTGCAGCCGAAACAAAAGCCATAGTGGACGAGGCGCTGGGACTTCGCAGGAAGAGGCAGGCGCTGACCGTCCGGGAGAAGGAGCTAGACCTGAAGCTGGTGCAACCCATCCCCTTTTTCACGTATGTCATCTGGTCTCAGGGGTGCTGACTGGCTGGGCTAGGGACCCTAACAAGGATGGAGAGAGAGAGACCCCAGGATCTGACCAGTACTGCCCAGTGCCTCTTAGGTACTGAGGCTGATCTTAGACTCTCGCCAGGTCCCCATCTCTATAGTGTGTCCACTGGGCCAGGAATTCCTTTTTCATCTGATTGGAGACGCCCCAAGCAGGATGGTTAGGAATCTAGAAGGACCACCCAGTTTCAGTGAAGGAGCAGAGGACCCATGGGTGCTAAAAGGGACCCAGCAATGTGGCTGGAGATAGAAGCTATGAGATGGCATCTCCATGTCCCATGGTGGAAGGGGAGATCAGAGTAACCAGGGGCTGCACGCTTTTTTTGTCAATGATCAGGCAATAAGTACATACAGAAAATACAGTTTCTGTATGTGTG
>PVKC010043625.1:0-11787 GCA_004027635.1 Crocidura indochinensis | reverse complement strand
CATGCTCAGAAATTGCTCCTGGCAGGCACGGGGGACCATATGGGGCACCAGGATTCAAACCGATGACCTTTTGCATGAAAGGCAAACGCCTTACCTCCATGCTATCTCCCGGGCCCCACGTGTGCACCTTTAAAAGTTCAGATTAGGGGGACCGGGGCAATGGTGCAGTAGTAGTGCCTTTGCCTTGCACGTGGCTGACCCAGGAAGAACACCTGGTTCGATTCCCAGAATCCCATATCGTCCCCCGAGTCAGGAGCAATTTCTGAACACAGAGCCAGGAGTAACTCCTGAGTATTACCTGGTGTGGCCCCCCAAAAAATAAATTTCAAATTAGAATTTAAGAAATGAAGAAATGAAATTAGAATTGAAATGAAAATAAAATGAAATCTATTTTGGAATTCCAATTTTGAAAATCTTTGAAATTCATGAAGAAGGTTAAAGAGATATGTCAAGAGGCTGAGTGTCCGAGTCCCATACCTGGCACTGTATATGCTTCCCAGAGCTCCACGATGGCAACTCCTGAGCCTCTCAATACCACTGGGTGTGACCCCAAAACAAAACAAAACAATCCAAAAATTCATGAAAAAAAGTAAGATCAAGCAGATCAAAAGAAACAGGCTTCTTCTAATTGTACGCATTTTATTCTAAAGGTAAACATTTCATTTTGTACTTACTATATGTAGACTCCTCCTTGGCATTTTCAACATGCAGGAAATGTCATCGATAATATTGTCCACTACAGTTTGATTGCCAAAAAGTTGGCTATCTGTGTAATATATGTCTCTATGAAAATTTAAAAAAACACACACGTAATTAACCATAATCTCTCTGCACAGGACGAGAGTTATTATACTATCATTTGGGGAAAATTCAATTGGATGAAATGCAACACACAGAGTAATTTATTATACATAGTTTACTCTATTTAACTTTTCAAAATATATCATGAAAGTTTATCTAAGCCAATATTCTGTGATATTTTAAAG
Organism: Crocidura indochinensis; assembly: GCA_004027635.1. Taxonomy (NCBI): domain Eukaryota; kingdom Metazoa; phylum Chordata; class Mammalia; order Eulipotyphla; family Soricidae; genus Crocidura; species Crocidura indochinensis. The sequence continues at coordinate 10,801 of PVKC010043625.1, read as the reverse complement.
AGGAAATTACCTTTTGGTTACATAAGTGTTGCTCTGTACCAATTTATAAATCATAGACAATATTTTAAGAATTAGAGCTGTAAAATAAGAATAAAATCAAGTTAGACTCATCATTTCTATTCCTAATTAAAAATATATCCCTATCAAGGATCTGGCCTCTACCTACTTTCCATAACATAAAATTATTTTATGATAAAAATTATCAAACTATAGAATAACATACAGAACAGTAATTACCTGAAGAGTCTGATCAATTTTATTGTACTGAGAAGAGAGAGGTTGACATGGTCCTTTTAACTGATTTATGTACCTTGAAAACTGATTTCCAAATGATAATGTACTGTCAAGGTAGTGACATAAAATTCTATAAATTCACTTTAAGTAAACTTACAGAATTTACTCTTCGGTGATTTATTAAAGAACTAGTCCTTTTCGTTTGTTTTTGGTTTTGAACCTACTCCTGGAAGTGCTCAGAGGTTACTCCAAGCTCTGTACTCAGGAATTATGCCTGACAGTGCTTGGGGTCCATTCGGGATGCTGGGGACAGAACTCAGGTTGGTCTCTTACAAGGAAATGCTCTCCCTCCTATACTATAACTCCAGCCTTAGAGAATGAGGTTTTTTTTGATTAGGAACAACAGAAACCAAGAAAGTAACAAATAATTTTAGCATGAAAAGTAAGAAAAGGTAATTTACCAAACTTTTTAACTGATCTTGTTGAATCACTTCTGATTTTTCTCATGGTACACTGAGATACCATCTGAAGACCCACAGATTCTTCAAACCTATCATTTTGTTTAAAACAGACGAATTAAAAAAAAATCAACCTCTGAACACCAAATGGCATACACATAATGTCCTATTTAAACCGAAGTTGTGGGATATCTTGTTTATAAGCATAGCTAATTCTAGTAATTAGGAAATTAACTCTATGCCATAGAGAGGCACAATAAAATAGTGTTTAAAATAAAGTATATGCCTTTATGCTGTGTGTATCTGTGCAAAAATACTGTGCAATTTTTCCTGGGAAGTGTCAAATAGTTTTCAAATATTTTAAAAGTTTATTGGTAGTTTGTTACTTATAATTTTCTTTTAATAGTTACTCAATTTAGCGTTTCTCAATATTTTATTTTAGATGTACCTCCAGAGTTCTATTTAAGTAACGTATATATTGGATCACTAAATTGAACTGCCAAGCCTGTCCTAAAGGTGGCAGAAGGCACCAGGCAAAGACACTTTGTCATCTCTTAAGGCTTCATGAAATCCAACTCTGAAACCTGATACAAAAGTTTATCATTGATATCCATCATACTGATTCTAAGTGACTAAGTGAGGTGCCTCACAGGAACCTTTGCTCTGGTTCTGTAATCTGACTGAGAACTAGTCTTGCATTTTCATTATTTAATGGGAAGTTCAGACAGGCTGATTTAAAAAAGCAAAATTAAAAAAAAAAAAAAAAAGACTAGAGTGCATTTGAGGCCTTTGATGTTGCTGGGTGTGTTGCCAGCTTAGACACCTGATCACAGGGGGAAAGATGACGGAAGAGTTTTTGAAATTGCTCTACGCTCAGGCCACATTCATGTTGGTCTCAGTAGGGAAATGGTTGTAGTTTCCTGAGCAAGTGGCTTTCTTGGACAGTACAGATGAAAATTCCAGGTCACATTCCACCTTCCAAAGCAGATTAAAAGCCTGACACACGTTTTGTCTGGCCTGCAAGATTGGATGGATTTTAACCTCTTTTGGAGCTATGTTTTGAAAATTTTCTTAGTTTTTCTTTTTTTTTTCCTCCTTTCATAGCTAGTTCTAGTTTATAGAATCTGACTCTAGGGCTTTTATTTTGTAATATTCCTTCAATACATTTTTGGCAGAATCAAGATGATTCAGAATCAGGATGAAATCTGACCGATTCAAATCTATTCAAGTAATGGCATTATGAAACCTAAAAATAAACCTAAAAATAAATAAAGAGATGGGGCCAGAGTGATGTACCTCAGAAGGTAGAGCACTTGCCTTGCATGACTAGTTTCAATTCTCATATCCCATGTGGTCCCGAGCCCCCCCCCCCAGGAATAAGCCCAAGTACCACTACTGTGGCCCCCAATCCAAGACTTATATAAACAAACTTAGGAATAGCCCACTTTATATTGTTCCAGCTTGATCTGCTGTCTATTATGAATGCAGGTGCTTCACTTCTTGCCAAGCTTTTGACTATATCCTGGATAATATTTTCTATAGATGTAAGAACCTCAGAACTGAAATAATAAACACGTGGATTCAATTTCATTTAGAAATGACGTCTTTGCAATATGTAACATTTCCTCAGACTAATACTAGCTTAACTTTTTGTTTCATTAGTTAACAGCAGGTAACCCTAGTCAACAGAGATCGTTCCCGTTAAATTCTGACATCCGTACTGCATTAAAACCATTTGATAGCGGTTTCTTTCCAAGAAATTTAATTTTCTTGGAATTTTATTCATCAACTATCAGCTGAAGAAAGGCCTCCCACTTAGAGAAATAATTAGAAAGAGAACTTAAGACACTGATTTTATGCATCATTCAGTGGTAATCAACTTTAAATACGAACGAATTGGATCAAAATACTACTGGTGTTTTTATTAATGTTTTGATTTAAAAAGATGCAATATTGGCTTGGATTTCTTATCCAAAAATGCAGTGCAAAAAAAAAAAACAAACATTTCAAATGAAATATTTCTTGTAGTGCATTACCCAAACTGATCTCAGCCCTTTTGAATTTTCGTGATACAAAAAGAAAAAAACTTTAATCAGTACCATGAAAAGACTTGGCAACCCTTAACACCACTTTAGAGCAAAATATTAAGACTTAGCCCATTTTTTTGGTCAGCTGACTTTTAATTTCACAAGCCATCAGCTAAAAAAAAATGTTCTGTTATAAATACTATTAGCAATCTGCTAGGAAGGGAAATCAAATTAGTTTTAGAAAAGAGGCAAAAAGTAGTGTGATTTCCACAGAAACGTCAGAGATTTCATGAAAAACGCATGGATTAGCAAATACATTTCAAAACAGTCAATCTCCTCTGATAGAAGATAAAAAATTCACTCCAACATTTCATTTCTTCCTGTGGCAGTTAAAATTGTGTTGTCACCAGCTCTAAGATACAATCAGATCCATTTACACCTGAAATTTAACTTTTCATTAAAATGCTAGTTAATCAAACTTCCCTGTCTTTCCCCTGCTAAAACCCTCCTGTAAAAAAAAACAAAATAAGTGTCTGCTTGTGTGAGGTTTTTCTTTGGTTTTGTTTTGTTGTTTTGGCAGTTGGCTTGAGATTAAAAATAAAACTTTAATTTGTTTAGGCTGAAAAATCTCTGCTGATAAAACCAGAGGAGCAGATGGAGGAAACCAAACAAGGGGCAGCGTTTGAGCCGGTGAAGGCAAAGGCAGTCAGTCCGGGATGTGAAGGCATTTTTCGTTGTTATCTCCGAGCTGGGAAGGCTGGAGACCCTCTGTCATCGATTTTATCAGCACCTGCTTGAATTGATTTTAAACAAATCATTTGAGAAATGCCTCCTTTCGCCTTTCCAAACCGAGACCGCCCATCTGCAGATGAATCACTTCCAGTGTGTTGCCTCCCTTGTTCATGTTTGATCACCAGTTACTGAATGAGAACTCACGACAGCATTTCCTTCCCTCTTAAAAAAGAAAAATGTTTGCAAACCGGTTTCAGTTCCAAGTCCCATCCCACTCCCAACAACAACAACAACAACAACAACAACAACATAGGTAGCCAAAGTGGCCCTCAATTCTCAGTCCTGCTAAAAATGTCAAGAAAAGGCTCGATAGCACAGCAGTAGGTCCATTGCCTTGCATGTGGCCAACCCGGTACGACCTGGGTTCGAACCCTGGCATCTCTATGGACCCCCAAACCTGCCAGGAGTGATTTCTGAGCACAGAGCCAGGAGTAAATCCTGAGTGCTGCTGTATATGGCTAAATAAATAAATAAAATGGCAAGAAATTTAAGTCCCGGGGCCAGAGTGACAGCACTGCTGTAAAGCATTTGCCTTACACAAAGCCAACCGGGAAGGACCTGGGTTCAATCCCTGTCATCCCATGTGGTCCCTTGAGCCTGCCAGAAGTCATTTCTGAGTGCAGAGCCAGGAAGAGAACCCCTGAGCACTGCCAGGTGGAGTCCAAAAACGAACACAAACAAAAACAAAGATTGTCAAGAAAATGAAGTCCTCGGGGCCAGAGCCATATAGCTCGCTCAGCTGTAGGGTCATTGCCTTGCATGCAGCCAACATGGTGCCAACCTGAGGTTCGACTCCCTGCAACCCATATGGTCTCAGGAGCCTGCCAAGAGCAATTTCTGGGCCCAGAGTCAGGAGTGAACCCTGAGCACCACAGGATGGGACCCCAAAACAAAAGAAAACGAGAAAACAAAGACAAAATGTCAAGAGGAGCAATTTCTGAGCAGAGTCAGGAGGGACCCCTGAGCACCACAGGGTGTGACCCCAAAACAAAAGAAAACAAAACAGGAAAGCAAAAATAAAATGTCAAGAAGGGCGATTTCTGAGCAGAGTCATGAGGGAACCCTGAGCATCACAGGATGTGACCCCAAAACAAAACAAGAAGACAAAGACAAAATGTCAAGAGGAGAGATTTCTGAGCACAGAGTCAGAGGGACCCCTGAGCACAGGGGTGTGACCCCAAAACAAAACAAAGCAAGAAAACAAAGACAAAATATCAAGAGGAGCGATTTCTGAGCACAGTCAAGAGGGACCCCTGAGCACCATAGGGTGTGACCCCAAAACGAAACAAAGCAATAAAGCAATGACAAAATCTCAAGAGGAGAGATTTTTGAGCAGAGTCAAGAGGGATCCCTGAGCACCACAGGGTGTGACCCCAAAACAAAACAAAGCAAGAAAACAAAGACAAAATGTCAAGAGGAGAGATTTCTGAGCAGAGTCAGGAGGGACCCCTGAACACTATAATAGGGTGTGACCCCAAAACAAAACAAGAAAACAAAAACAAAATGTAGAGAGGAGCGATTTCTGAGCACAGAGTCAAGAGGGACCCCTGAGCACCACAGGGTGTGACCCCAAAACAAAACAAAGCAAGAACACAAAGATAAAATGTCAAGAGGAGAGATTTCTAGGCCCAGAGTCATGAGTGACCCTGAGCACCACAGGGTGTGACCCCAAAACAAAACAAAGCAATAAAGCAATGACAAAATGTCAAGAGGAGCAATCTCTGAGCACAAAGTCAAGAGGGACCCCTGAACACTATAATAGGGTGTGACCCCCAAAACAAAACAAAGAAAACAAAGACAAAATGTCAAGAGGAGAGATTTCTGAGCAGAGTCAAGAGGGACCCCTGAGCACCACAGGGTGTGACCCCAAAACAAAACAAAACACAAAAACAGAAGCAAAATATCAAGAGGAGAGATTTCTGAGCACAGAGTCAAGAGGGACCCCTGAACACCATAGGGTGTGACCCCAAAACAAAAACAGAGAAAACAAAGACAAAATGTCAAGAGGAGAGATTTCTGAGCACCATAGGGTGTGACCCCAAAACGAAACAAAGCAAGAAAACAAAGACAAAATGTCAAGAGGAGCAATTTCTGGGCCCAGAGTTAAGAGGGACCCCAGAGCACCACAGGGTGTGACCCCAAAACAAAACAAAGCAAGAAAACAAAGCCAAAATGTCAAGAGGAGAGATTTCAGAGCACAGAGTCAAGAGGGACCCCTGAGCACCACAGGGTGTGACCCCAAAACAAAACAAAACACAAAAACAGAAATAAAATGTCAAGAGGAGCGATTTCTGAGCACAGAGTCAAGAGGGACCCCTGAGCACCATAGGATGTGACCCCAAAACAAAACAAAGCAAGAAAACAAAGACAAAATGTCAAGAGGAGAGATTTCTGAGCACCACAGGGTGTGACCCCAAAACAAAACAAAGCAAGAAAACAAAGACAAAATGTCAAGAGGAGCGATTTCTGAGCACAGAGTCAAGGGGGACCCCTGAACACCACAGGGTGTGACCCCAAAAGAAAACAAAGCAAGAACACAAAGACAAAATGTCAATAGGAGAGATTTCAGAGCACAGAGTCAAGAGGGATCCCTGAGCACCACAGGGTGTGACCCCAAAACAAAAACAGAGAAAACAAAGACAAAATGTCAAGAGGAGAGATTTCTGAGCACCACAGGGTGTGACCCCAAAACAAAACAAGAAAACAAAGATAAAATGTCAAGAGGAGCGATTTCTGAGCACAGAGTCAAGAGGGACCCCTGAGCACCACAGGGTGTGACCTCAAAACAAAACAAAGCAAGAACACAAAGACAAAATGTCAAGAGGAGAGCTTTCTGAGCACAGAGTCAAGAGGGACCCCTGAGCACCACAGGATGTGACCCCAAAACAAAACAAAGACAAAATGTCAAGAGGAGAGATTTCTGGGCCCAGAGTCAGAGTGACCCCTGAGCACTGGGGTGTGACCCCAAAACAAAACAAGACACAAAAACAAAATGTCAAGAGAATGAAGCCCCAAAACAAACCCCAAGAAAACCAAAGCGTGTCCAGAAAAGTCCCCCAGTCCAGCAGCAGCATGGAAGGAAGGGAATGTTCTAGAAGACGAGCAGGGACTGGGGCCCAGCTTTGGGGTTCAAATGAGGGGGATGCTGAGGAACCCCTCTTTCAAAGCCTGTATACCTAGAGGCTGGGCCTCTGCTCCTGCCCTCAGCCTCCTCAGGCCCGCCATCCCTCCCCAGGGCAGCCAAGAGGGACGCCCTGTGTCTGTCCAAAGCCTCAAAGAACGAGGCCTCAGGCCCCATGGGCATGAAGGCCATGAGGGGATGGAGTGAGGCCGGAAGCCGGAAGTCAAAAACCGGAAGCCGGAAGCCGGAGGCACCATAGGGCTGAGCACTCGCTTCCCTGCGACGTCTAGGCACGTCTGCGCATGCTCCGTCGTATGCGCATGCCCAGTAGAAGCCCAGCGCATGCCCAGTCCAGGGCACGCCTGCCAGGCCCGACCCTGGCTTCTCTGCACAGTGTGCGCAGGCGCCCCCTCTGGACGGTGGCCGCCTGAGAGTAAGCAAGTAATGTTTGTCTCTTTCAGCTTGGCAAGGTTGCATGCCATCCAAGGTGGTTGGATGGGCCTTGGCTGCCCTTGGAAGGGCTCAGATGATTCTGCATTTTGTGCAAAGCAGTGTCCATGAGTTTTCATTTTTCAGAAGATAGCCAGGACTGCAGTGATAGCACAACAGGAGGGCCATGGCCTTGCATGCGGCCTACCTGGGATAGGCCAATGGTTCCATCCCTGACGTCCTATATGGTCTCCCAAACCTGCCAGGAGTGATTTCTAAGCTCAGAGCCAGGAGTAATCCCTGAGAGCCATTGGGTGTGGCCCCCCAAACAAAAACAAACAAATAAACAAATAAGCATAGCCAGAAAATGACACAAAGGACTTGGAGTGTTTGCTCTGCCATGGGAAAGCCTAGACTGATCCCACACAGGCTATAGACTGTCCCCCATCCCTATGCTCAGCACCACTGTGGAACCCTCCTACTCCCCCCACCCACACCATCACCACCAAGGCTCTTTTCTTTTTTGGTTTTTGGGTCACACCCAGCAGTGCTCAGGGGTTACTCCTGGCTTCATGCTCAGAAATTGCTCCTGGCAGGCACGGGGGGACCACATGGGGCACCGGGATTCGAACTGATGACCTTTTGCATGAAAGGCAAACGCTTTACCTCCATGCTATCTCCCGGGCCCCACCAAAGCTCATTTTAAAAAAGATTTATGGAAGACCAACAGTGCACCAGATACTGGTGTCGGCCCCGTTCAGCTGTGATCAAGGGAAATGAAATTCCTGTCTTGGCTAACATTTCAACGGAGGTGGGGCGCTTACAAAGCGCATTTCACTTGTCTCTTTCCTCTTTAATGTTGGCAGCAGCCCTGGAGGTCCCTGCTGTGATCATGGGGATTTTGCAGGAGAGAGAAAAAGGGAGGCCCTCGAGCTCAGGCACGCCTGGCTTAACACCCCGGCACTGTCTTTGTAAGGCCGCCAGATTTAGCAAATTAAAATACAGCACGCTCGGTTAAGTTTGGATTTTGGGTAAACAACGCATACTTTTAATAGGTTATTTAGGGCTCCTGCCATCTTGGGGGACACAATTTGACTAAGAGAAATATCCAGCGGCTTATCTGCAATTCGAATTGAACTGGAATTCTGCATTGTCCTGCATTGACACCACATCTGCCCTCACCTTGTAATTCCCTGAGCTGAACTCCCCCTGCTTCCCTCCTAGAGTTTTAGAACTGTTTCTACAGTTCCCTGGGAGCAGCTCTGCCTCAGATTGGGGGCTGATGTCTGTGAGAGAAGCAGGGACCCAGCAGGACTAGAACATGTGGGGTTCTGGTTCTGCTTGGATGGAGAGACCTTGAGGTTGGGGGGGACTTTGCCCAGAGGACCCACCGGCTGGAAGGCCCATTCCAGAGAAGCATTTTGTGTTTGTTTTTGGCCACACCCAGCCCTAGCTCAGGAATTACTCCAGGCTCAAAATCACTCCTGGTGGGCTGGGGGGTGAGGTGGAGATGGGATGCCTGGGATCAAACCCGGGCCACTTGCATGCAATGTAGGCGCCCTCCCCACTGTACTAGTACTATGGCCCTAGAAAAAAATGTTTACTCCCTTTGTTACTATTGATTTGGTAGGAATACTGCTTGGCCAAAATAACCACGGGTGATGCTTCCTGGGTAAGTCCTGTGCCTGCCTTGCACCCCCATATTCCTAGCACTGTGCCCAGGCTTTAATCTTCATCCTCACAACATTCCTCACTGCATTAGTGCAAGTTAGGGCCATGCAACCCCTAAGGTGAACAGGTCAAGCCAAGTTCCTTACCCATGGAAAGCTCCTGGCCGAAGGGGAAGCAGGAACTGAATAGAAAGAGGCGAGCTCATCCCAGTCCTAACTTGCCATGTGAGAAGGTCGTTACCTACCTAAGGGGTCTAAATTATAAGGGGGCCCACATCTGGCTGAACTTGGAGTTTTTTTTTTTTTTTTCACAGATGGAAAAAAATAAAAGAGGATTGAGCACTTTCTGGGAGCTGGTGCTCCTGGGAGTGTCAGAGCTGAGAGGCCAATCTCATCTCCAAATTTTTACTCTGGACTCTGCAGAGGGGGCCTTGGGAGCAGGTCAGATTTGAACAGGGCCCAGGGTCTTTCATTGACACTCCTCTGGTCTGTTTGCTCATCTCCAGTGTTACCTGGTGACAGGTGTCTCTTTTTGTCATCTCCAGGATAACTAAGTAAGTATAAAGCTTTGAAGGTCTGCCTGCCCCAGGTCCCAAGTGCCTCTCTTTGAGACTGGAACCCTTTGTCTGTAAACCCTGTAACACCCCCCCCCCCATCCTAAGTCTTCAGCATCACATATAACAGCCCAGAAGTGGGGGAACCCATGGTTAAGGCCGGATCTGACATGCCACTGACATGAAAGATCCTGAGCCCGGTGGAGGGCCCAGGGCCCAGGGATCAAAACAGTGAAGGAAACCGACCCATAAAGAGCCTTGGAATTCCTGCTGGAGAAACCACAAGGTGCAGACTTGAAAGGCCTGAGCTCCGTTCCCCTTTTCCCACTGCGGCAGACCAAAGGAAGGGTGTCCCCCCCCCCCCCCATCCTTGCAGGCCCCCAGGTACCAACCAGGGCTCAGGCTCAGGTCACTTCATGCGCAGGCAGGCACTGCCTCCACTTCAAAGTCAACCTCTCAGAGCCTGAGGCGCTGAGAGGAAAATATTCCTCCAGCCCCTAGCAACCAATTGCAGATGGAACTGGCAAGCGGTGCTTTGCCAGCGGGCCCCATGCTGAGTTGTGGGGAGCTACAGACCGCAGGCTCCCCCCCTTTTGCACTCACTTGGGAAAAAAAGGAAAAGGTTTCTCCAAACTCCAGCAGTGGGTCTTTGCCTGGACCCACCCAAGAAGGCCCAGAGATTTGTCAGCAGTTTCAGTGCCTCCAAGGACTGCTGGAAAGAACTTTATTACAATAGGGTGCCTTGATGGTTCTCAAGTCTAACACCCAATTCCCCCACCCCCATACAAAAGGGAAAGGCAGCAGGGAGGGGTTGCTCTTTCAGTCATGAGACAGAAGGTGTCATACTTGGCACGTGGAAACCTGGGTGGTGTCTGGGTTTTTGTTGGGGGGGGGGCATATCTGGCTGAACTTGGAGCTTACTCCTGGCTCTGTGTTAAGGGTTCACTCCTGGAGGTGCTTGGAGGATTCTACAATGTTGGGGATTGAACCCAAGCTGGCCACATGCAGGGCAAGTGCCTAAACCCCTGTACTATCTCTCTAGCTGCTCTATTTTAAAAATAAATATATAAGACTGATACAAAACTTTTCAAAGATTTCTGGAATAAAGAAACTCTCGCAACCCCAGTCTATCTTCATGTGCTGTTGTCATTTTTCTTGGAGCCCAGAACCCCATCTGGCCTGCAAATATTCTTTCTTGCCCAGGACCTTTGTCCTAGCACTTGCCCAACATTCCAGCTCTAAATCCTTTGTTTTCTCTTCCTCCTCCCTGCTGGCCCTCCTCAAACCCAGCCAGGCTAATTTGCCTCTGTCTTGGGGTCTTTGATGTACTGCCCCTTTGTCTTAAGCCTCAAATTCCCTGGAGGAAGGAAGGAAAAGAAAAAGGAAGGAAGGAAGGAAGGAAGGGAGGGAGGGACCCAGGGAGAAAGGGAGGGAGGGAGGGAAGGAAGGAAGGAAGGAAGGAAGGAAGGAAGGAAGGAAGGAAGGAAGGAAGGAAGGAAGGAAGGAAGGAAGGAAG
>PVKC010043624.1:0-11737 GCA_004027635.1 Crocidura indochinensis | reverse complement strand
CTTCCTTCTTTCTTTCTTTCTTTTTTAAAGTGCCTTCATTATTTATTTATTTATTTATTTTTGGTTTTTGGGTCACACACTCGGCAGTGCTCAGGGATTATTTCTGGCTCAATGCTCAGAAATTGCTTCTGGCAAGCATGGGGGACCATATGGGATGCCGGGGATTCGAACCGATGATCTTCTGCATGAAACGCAAACACCTTACCTCCATGCTATCTCTCCGGTCCCAACTCTTGATTTTCATAAGGGGGGACTTGGTATTTGTATTCTCTCCATATCATGTGTGTATCCTTGAGTGGACATTATCACTTATGAGCCTGTTGTGGCCTCCATTCACCACCATGTTAAGTCTAAGCACATTTTGCATATATTTACATAGAGTTTTCCTGTCACTTGTTACTTATCATCTTGCATTTTTGTTTTTTTTTCTGCTCAGCAAATTTGCCAACAAAAGACTGCCTTTCTTTTTTTTAAAGTTATTTTTGCATACCATGCTCTCTTGTTTCTCATCCAGAAAGTCCCTCCTATGAGAAGAAGTAGCCAGATTTCTGATCACTAGTCCTTGTTCAGCCAGTAGTGACTGGGTGGTACCTAGTTAGCTCCTTTATCTTCCTATCTTTCCTCCCTTTCCTCTGTGAAAATGGAGACCCACTGCATAGTTATCACTGTAAGAATTAATGAACTTAGTATGAACAACTTTACATGCTTGGCATCCAGAAATATCTATTGTATGTTAAGTGTTTATAGCTATTCATTAGCTATGAATAGTTTTTTTATATCATTAAAAGCTAAAAACTTTCGATTACCATGTATGTGTTCTTTGAACTGTGTGGCATTTACAATCTACGGAAGAGTGCTTTCCTTATTAATGCTTCACTTTTCTCTTTTGTGATATTTATCTAAACATTTCACTCTAAACATATCCAGGGCTACTTAAGTAAGAAATATTTGGTTAATGGTGGTTGGGTGAGAATACAAATACAAAAATGCTTTAGGTATGGCTTTAAATCTACTTGCATAAAATGTAAGAGGAGGAAATAGTGCTGTTAAAGAAGTACTATAGGGGCCCGGGAGATAGCGTGGAGGTAATGCGTTTGCCTTTCATGCAAAAGGTCATCGGTTCGAATCCCGGTGCCCCATATGGTCCCCTGTGCCTGCCAGGAGCAATTTCTGAGCATGGAGCCAGGAGTAACCCCTGAGCACTGCCGGGTGTGACCCAAAAACCAAAAAAAAAAAAAAAAAAAAAAAAAAGAAGTACTATGGTGTTGATTTTCTTTCTTGGTTTTTAGATAAGGGCTAAGAATCTAAGACTGTTTATAGATTGTCTCACAGTAAAATTTTAGTCAATTTTGTTGAGAATCTTAACATGAGATTGACTCTGTACACAACATTTTTAGTATAATTGTTAACAAGAGAGTGTTAATGAAGAGAATGTTGTAGAATAGACTTCCAGGACTTGTTTTGCATAACTAGAACTATTGACCCTTGAACAATATGGATTTGAACTCTGTGGACTTGCTTATAGGAGAACATTTTTGTAACCGTGAGTTTGTTTTTATTGGGTTCAAGGAAACTTGGATGTTGGAAGGTGTTTGGTCGATTCATAGAGCCCTCAGATAGAGAAACTGACTTGGAGGGACTTCGGTAACTATAGATTTTCATATTTATGTTGAGGGTGTGGGGATATTCTAAAACCAATTGCCAGTAAATATCATGGGATAACTGTAGTTAAGTTGTAATTAAGTTTGCAATAAAACTTTATTTTTTTGTAGTCAATTTTGCAAAAGATATATGGGTATTCCAGAGTTAGTGAGCAATGTTTTTTTTTTTTTTTTTTTTTGGGGGGGGGGCATACTCGGTGATGCTCAGGAATTTCTCCTGGCTCTGTACTCAGAAATCACTTCTGACTTGGGGGACCACATGGGACACCCAGGGATCGAACTGCGGTCTATCCTGGGTCCAATGCTTGCAAGGCAAATGCCCTACCGCTGCACCATCGCTCCGCCCCAGCAATATGGTTTTGATCACTGAAAGGATAAGGGAGAAATGAAAAGTTCTATTCAGATGAGAAGAAATAGCAGCTGAGGTAGGAGGAGAGGATGGAGTAGGCCAGAATAGGTCTCTTTCCTAGGAGAGAGAGGTGGAAACCTAGGTGACTGCTCTAAAACACAATCAGGAGAGGAAGATTCTCTAGTCCTATTTTTGGCTGGAGAGAGATCTTAATGTAGATGCCTATTATATACAAAGTTTGGTCCTTTTCCTCCCCCCACCCCGTCCCCCAGAGAATTCAGGGATCATATGGGATACCAGGGATTGAGCTCAGGTCAGTTGCATACAAGGCAAATGTCCTACTTGCTGTACTATGGCTCCAGCCCCTTGATTTCTTCTTATGCTAACTGGTGACTTAAAGGAAAAAAAATTGGGAAGCTTTATTTAAATTACTTCAGATTAGTATGACTTTTATAGTATGATTTCAGTAAATTACTAATATTTTGCTAACAGTTATCTAAAATATGGTGTCAAAAGTATTTTTGGTGTCACAGACAGAAAAGTTGACATTTATAAGAAGATAAATATTGTATTTAAAAAACTGTCAACTGTCAACTCTGGAACACATTATTTCACAATCACAATCAAGCTAATGCACAGGGACATCTATTTATATGAGTTTAGAATGCTTGATTGTGTCACGGAGTTGATATGAGTGTTCAGTTTTTAACCCGAACTTATCAGAAAGGCTCCAGGGAGACTAATAAAGCTCAAGGTTGCATTTCATATTCATTTCAAAATTTTAGTGGGATTGTTAATTTGAGTATAATCACTGTTGAGGAATATTTTCTCCTGAGAGGTGACAGTTGGAATACCAGAACCAAGACGAACTAAAGAGAGAATTTTCTAAAATATAGTCATTTTTTAGTAAAAAAAAAAATGTGGTACAGAATGGGTGAGGTGGCTTTCCGAGATTGCACAGGGAACTCTGAAAAGTGTACAGCTTTACCTTCTGGATTTTGGGAGGGGTTTCCACTCTAGCTCACCAGTAATTTGGCCAAATAGTGCACTTGACTAATAATTCATTTTGCTACTGGATATTATGATTTCATATTTGAATGGACAGACAGCTTTTTATATTTTAGGTACTATAATACCATTTAATTAGTTACTCTATTTTGGGGTCAGTAAATTGAATTACATTAAAAATCAAACTTCGAAGACTCTTACTTGAATCAGTCTATCAAAATATATTCACATTATTTCATATTTAGTTTTCTATACAACCTATTTCTGAACACATTTTTCCCCTCTATATTTTATGTCTCTCTTTTTTTTTTTTTTTTGGGTCACACCCGGCAGTGTTCAGGGGTTACTCCTGGCTCCAAGCTCAGAAATTGCTCCTGGCAGGCACAGGGGACCAGGATTCGAACGGATGACCTTTTGCATGAAAGGCAAACGCCTTACCTCCAAGCTATCTCCAGGGCCCTTAAGTCTCTTTCATAACTGGTCCCTTATTTACAGTCCTGTTTATGCATGACTCTATTTGTATGGAAATATCTTTATTGCAATTCCCAGTATAGGATTTTATAATAAAGTGGTCTTAAATTCAGACTCATTTAATCTTTCACCACAAACAGATAAATTATTCCATAATTATTTAATACACATTTTTTTAACTGGAGCAAATGAGTTGGATTAGGCAATGGGAATAAATGTCCAGGCTGGTTTTTCACCAATTATCTTTATTTGGAGGCTGGCATACATGGTATCACAAGAACACTAACAAACAAAGACCACCCATGTAACTTGTTGGACCCTTTGGAGTAGCATTACTGTAAAGCTGACAGTGGATGACTTTTTGGAAATATTGCAGAAGAAATCACTTCTCGGCTTCTTGAAACATTTTGTTCTATGGACTTGAGATGTGTGCTTTATTATGTTTTATGCTTTTCTCTTTCGGATCCCATGGGGTGTTGGTGTTATGCAATGAACTCAAACTTCCTTGTCTGTAAGCCCTAAGTTTGAGACATCCTGAGGGTCATTTCTGCTGGTAGTGATAGAAGCGAATCAAGTGGACTTTTATGATGTTATGTCAAGCACACCCATGCCCGGGGGAGTATGTTGAGGTGTTTCAGTCAACACCTGAAAAGCATTGGCAGTAGTTCCAGGCTTTTCACTTAGCTTTGAATATATTTGTGCTTTTTATTGTTTTACCTCCTTGTTGGGTAAGCCTAGAGGAATTGAGTTTCAGGTTAACTTCCTTTTTCAGATAAGTAGCTAAACGTGTTTAAGCTGTAGTTTCAATTAAGCTATGGCTTTAACTCTGTATATTTCTAGACTATCTATCAGTCACTTGCATTCAACTCATCTAGTACTAGACCCCAAGTTCCTGAGCAGCTTTCTCAAGAGGTTTGGAGAACCTTCGAATTTTTAACAAGATTTCACGTGCCATTGCAGCTGCTGTTTCTGAAGACTTTGGTTCTAGACTCTATAATCTAGAGGAAAAAATGAGTGAGAACTACTCCAGAGAGGAGGAATGTGACGTGTAATTTATTCTGAAGATATTACATATAATGTATATGAATATATATTTTCATTTTGTTTAAATGTTCTATACACTTCCAGTATCTGAATAATAGTTGTGAAAGAAAAATCAAATTAGTCCTCAAAGTTATTTGGTCCTTTGGGAGACACAAAGTCTCTTCACAATAGAAATGGGATTAGCTAGGCTTCATATTATTAGGAGCTTTTGAATCTCTAAAGTCACGGATGCTTTCAGGCATATGCATCTCCCTGAAAATACTGCCATTGAAGAGTTAAGTGTTTGACAGATTCTGGGCATGTTAGTGTGTGATTAACTGGCATGCAATGGTGCTTCAGTGATTAGATAGGTCCTGTGTGTTAAACTTGCCTGTTTAAGTTAGTAAAGTATACTTTACTGTATAGTTAGTATACTAACTATAGTCTGGAGTCAGTATAGTATCATATTTAACAAAAATTGCTAAAATGTAGAAAGGGGTGTAATTTACAGTCTGGGCTTGAAGTAGGGGAGCCCTGGAATTGCAATGAGAAGGAGCAGATGACAAGGTTAAATGTCCTCATTATTTTGGGTACCTGGATTGGATAAAGGTATGGTCTTCAACTGCTGGTCCAGAGGCAAGGAAAGGTTGAAAACCATTGTTCTACCTATGTCATGGTTATAACTGCTTCATGGGCAACTATATGCAAGATAGATGCTGATTTTCTAGTGCAAAATGGTTGAAGAGCACTGGGATAGAGGGTTAGAAGAGGGTGAATATTATGCTTTGTTTTTCATTAATATCTTTTTTGGAAGAGATTATTTTTGTTTTGGGACCATACCTACCTGTACTTGGGAGCTACTCCCAAATCTGTGCTTAGCATGGGTGGTAGTGTGCCTTCCTGTATGAAAAGGCACTCTGTCTTCAGTCCTATGCTGGCCAGAGAGGGACACAATTCTGCTCTTGACATTGATGGAGCTTGATTAATAAGAGAGACTAGAGAGGTACTCAGATATATCACAGTTCAGTGACATATTGAAAAATCAGCCTGTGCTGAGTAGCCCTGAGAAGCCTCTAGGAGTGGATAAAGTGAGATCAGAAGTAGGTGACATTTGAGATTCACCTAAAAGGATGAGTAGTTCAAAAGAAAGGGATACAGATTTTTAGGAAGAGCCTTATCTCTTCTGTGAGGGTGGGAAGACTAACACTGCTTAAAACTTTCTAGGACTTTAAGAACAGGAATATTGAGTTCATGCCAGATTAAGTAAAAAAAAAAAAAAAAAGGTGTACTCTGTGGTCAGATGGTGAATATGAAAACAAACATTTATGAGCTTGAATTTGATAGGATTTGATTGGTGGCAGATGGATGAGGAAGTGGTAGGTGTTTGGCTTGAATCTTTGCTTTATGGCTCTCAGTCCTGGGCCCCTTCATCAGAACTGAGTGTGTAGAAGGATAAAAAGACTTGGGTACTAAATGAATAACTTAACTGAATTTTAAATATCTCGTGGGGTGTTGATTCATACCCAACTGTGCATGGCTTACTACTCTTGGCTTTGTGCTCAGGGTTCACTCCTACCAGTGGTACCAGAGCCCAAACTCATGTCAAATTCATGCAAGGCTAGCACCTTATTCACTGTACCATCTCTCCAGCCCAGAATCTTAAATTCTGACTGGGATGGAATCATTAGATTATGAACTGGAATCATTAAACTCTAATGAGAGGGGGAAGATAAGAGACACATATGAAAATAGTTTCCTGGGAAGTAGTAGTTTAATTTGGTTTGGATTAAAAATGATGAGGGGGAAAGGGGAAATAAATAAACCCTTAACCCATTAGTCTAATTTCCTTGAAAGTTTTAAAAAGTATTTAGAAATAAATGATACAAATGGAAATAAATATAAACTAGCCTAAGGCATATACAGATGGAATATTTATCAAACTATGAAGTTAATTGACAGTCAGGTTGTATCAATCTGAATTTGAAAGCCATTTTCATATTTCACTGAAACATTTCTCTCAACAATTTCTGAAAGGTGACGCTAATAATTTGATAATCTGAAATTCCAAGTGTTATGTGAAAGGCTAAATGGAAATTAAAAATCTGTCAAGAGTAGCACATGTGGATGGAAAATTTTAAATAATGCCTGGTATTGATTTTTAATGTAATACAGGTAACTTTATATAAATGTTAAGAAACAGAATATACCAAAAAAGTGACTTCTTTCTTAGGAAGTTAGTCAATTCCTCAAACTTTATTTTTCCTCATGAGATGGAGTAGTTTTGGTCTTATTCATCTTGGGATGTTTAAAGGCATTCACAAGAAAGAAAAAAGTCATCTATTGTCTCTTTTCTTCTCTATTGTTACTTCTATTCATATCTTGGAAATCTTGCCATGGAAATGACAGTGTCACTTTGGATTTTAGAAAGTTTACTGGAATTTTGCATCTCATCGGAATTAGTTTTATATACATTTTTGTGGCAAAATTCGGGTATAAGTGGAGTTGTTTGTGCCTATCAATACAGATGGCACTGTGGCAGTGGAGGGCTGTGGATAGTTGTGGCTAAAGATGAAAGTGGTTACTAAGAAGTAGCATAGGTTTGGGACTGGAACAATAGTATAGCAGGTAGGACATTTGCCATGCACACAACCAACCTGGGTTTGATCCCTGACATTGCATATGGTCCCTTGAGCCTGGCAGGAGTGATTTCAAAGAGCAGAGCCAGGAGTAACTCCTAAACACTACAGGGTGTGACCAAAAATACTAATAAAGAATAGAGTAGGTTTTTTTCACTCTTACTTCCCCACGTCCCCACACCCAAAGATACTAATATCGATAAAAAAACATTCAGATGAGCTATATCTGGATTTGAATGATAACCACAGAACAAAGGTAACTGTTGGAAATTTCTTAGTCTTATTCAGCATTGATCTCATATCTATAAAATATAAAGCTATACTGGTCAAGTTAAGCTGCATATGATGTGCACAGAGAAATGCTGATGTAGGATTTTTATTAGTTTCTTGTTACCACATAGTCCTAATTGACCTCAATTTAATGACTTACAGACAACACATTTATTGTCTTACAGTTCTGGTTCTAAAGGTATTGATGTGTCTAATAGTGTATCTCAACCTTTTTCTGACCCTGGATCTTTTCTGACCTTCTTTCTTTCCTCTGTTCCCTGTCCTTCTGATTGATCACTACTCTTGTCCTGCTATTTCCCACATTTATATGATTTTTTTTTCTATTTGTGCGCTCCCCCCCACCCACCCCCCTGGTTGAGATATCCTGGATACTCAAATGAACCTTATGGTTCCCAACTGAGAAACACTGGTCTAAAATATGTCTCAGGGTGCTAAACTCAAAATGTAACCAAAATTGGTTCCTCCAGAAGCTTCAGAGAGCATCCTTCTTGGGTCTCTTCCTTTCTTTAAAATAGTCAGGTTTCATCTTTTCTCTTAAAAGAATGCTCCTGGTTTAATTCAGGGTCCAACTAGAGGGTCTTAGATGTCTCTTCTTTATGCTTAAATTAATCACACCTACATATTCTTTTCTGCCATAAAAGGTAATATCAAGCAATTTTAGGAATGAAATAATGAACATCTTTTGGTGGAGAAGTTTGTTATCTAGCCTTCCAAAGTATCCAATAAATTATAAATGCTGTAAACATGACGTACAAAATTAGAATTGGAATGGTATACTTAAACTATGAAAATTGGGGGTAGTACCCTTCCCAAATACATAGGCAATGTTTTTGATGTGGTTTATAACATGGTCATCATTCTGGAGGGCATAAAATAGATTTTAAAATGCATAAATATCACTAATGATCTAATGACTTACTTAGGCCTTTAAATAGGGGAGCATGTATGTGATCAGTCTTTCTGAGGAAAATATAATAGTGCTTTCATAGAGAAAATAAAGATAGTATGTATCCATTTCATGCCACTTTAACTGGGGGAGATAGCTAAGTTTGGAGCCTTTTTTCCAAGATGAGAATGTTTTGCTCTTCACTACACTAATTATAATTCTTTTGGCATTTAGTATATGCTTATGAATTATTATTCAGACCCTAGGCTAGGCGATGCCCTTCTACCTAATGATAGTATGTTTCTCATTACCCTTTCCGGTGTGTAGTCATTCTTAAAGTTTGTTTTGTCTCACTCATATGATGCCATGGTCTCTGTTGCATCTTTAAATAATTCTTTCAACCAGTTTCAAGTTTATAGCAATCTGGAGCATGATTTCCTTGATTACGAGAAGTAGAACTAGATTCTTTACAACAATGTTTATTAACCCCGTAGGCAATGTTTGGTACTAGTCTGAAGACAATTCTGATTATAATCAGAAATGGCGTGGGGATAGGCTACTGATAGCCTGTGCAGAAGGGCAGGAATGCTGCTTAACAACCAACAATGCACAGGATAATCCCCACAACAAAGAATTTTTGAGGTTTATCAAATACCTCAATAAAAAAAGACTGATCTAAAAAGATGGGTGAGGGCTTGAATAAGACACTTCTAAAGAAGACATGAATGACCAACAGGTACCGTATTTGCCGGCATATAAGACGACTGGTCGTATAAGACGACCCCCTAATTTTACAGTAAAACATAGGTTTAGGCCTATATTCACTGTATAAGACAGAATGTTCCTGTGCTGCAACTGTATGTACCACTGTGAGCCAATCACAACAAGCAAAGGTTCAAAGGGTATACTGGAATAGACTTCCTCTCTGACTCTGGCCCATTTGAGCAGGCTTTTGACAGTGTAGATTCGGGTACAGAACATTGTCTAATTTGCATGCATTAAAAGCCTGCTTGAATTGACCCAGTTAGAAAGGTGGTCCGAGCAGCCTTGCAGTGATTGGTGCAGCATCGAGTTGGAAAATTCGTTTAGTGGCAATATCCAGATGATTTTCATTTAGCGGCATATCAGACGTTTTTCGGGATATACTCGGCATATAAGACAACTCCCGATTTTCAGTTGACTTTTTTCCTTTCAAAAGTCGTCTTTTTTTTTTTTTGTTTTTTTGGGTCACACCCGGTGACGCTCAGGGGTTACTCCCGGGGGATCGAACCGCGGTCTGTCCTAGGTTAGCACAAGGCAAGGCAGGCACCTTACCTTCAGCGCCACTGCCTGGCCCCCTCAAAAGTCGTCTTATAAGCCGGAAAATATGGTATGTAAAAAGTGTTCCGCCAACACTAATCATCTGGAAGATGCAAAGCAAAGTCACTACATCTCTGTTAGAACTGCTATCATTAAAAAGAAGGGGACGTGGAGTAAAGGGAATTCTTGTGTGATATTGATGGAAATGTTAATCAATTCAGTTGCTGTGGAAAATGATGCTTAATCAATTCAATTGCTGTGAAATATAAGACTCAGAAGATTAGCTCAAAGAGCTGGAATGCATGGCTGGAGGCCCAATGTCTGGCTTGTCTGGATCCCTAACCATTGAGCCAGGAGTATTGCTCGAATACTGCCAGTTGTGGACCAAAAAATTAAAATTAAAATTAGAACTACCACATGATCTAGTATTGCCACTTCCTGCCAAACATACAGACACACACACACACACACACACAAACAGACACACACACACAGGACTGAAAAGATAGCCAAGATCTTCACTCCATAATTATTATAGTCAAGATATGGAAACTATCTATACAGTATAAATTTATTTAATGTGATATTATTTATTCATTAGAAAGAAGTGCTGCCACTTAGTATAATATTGATATACTTCAAGGGAATTGTAATGGAAGGAGGTGATAGTAGTGGGGAAATAAGTCAGAGAAAGGCAAAATATTCTACTGATATCATTTAGAGTAAACACACACACACACACACACTCACACACACACACACATGAAAAAGCGACCCACAACCATGAGTGGAAAGTGGTTAACAGGAGTTGGGGGCTAAGGGAATTACAGAGTTGCTGTGTTAAGGGATGGAATCTTGCAAGTAGAAGATGAATTAGTTCTGGAGATGTGCGCAGCATAACTATCACAGTCATAATTTAATATCTTTCACTGTTAATAAGACTGTACTTTTTACTAGCTATGACAGTTGTTAAACTGATGATGGTAATCATATTGTAATATATAAATTTATCAAATCAGCATGTTGTATACCTTAAACTTACACAGCACTATGTCAATTATGCATCAATGAAAAAAGTTTTGAGGTTTAAAAGTAATAAAATGTTTGAGAAACTTTGTTCTAAATTTATATCACATTTATGGGCCTTTAAATTTAATATAATTATGAAAAATACCCTTTTTTCTATATATATTTTTTTCTATAGAGGACCTACTCCAGTAACTATGACAAGGGAAGGTTTACATAGGACAGGTTATATTTATTGCTAAAAGATTAATTTGATAATAGGTATTTTTGTGACTGATAATTTTATTTTTTATTTTATTTTATTTTATTTTTTGGTGTTTGGGCCACACCCGGCTGTGCTCAGGGGTTACTCCTGGCTGTCTGCTCAGAAATAGCTCCTGGCAGGCACGGGGGACCATATGGGATGCCGGGATTCAAACCAACCACCTTTGGTCCTGGATCGGCTGTTTGCAAGGCAAACGCCACTGTGCTATCTCTCCAAGTCCCTGATAATTTTATTTTTAAGAAAAGTGGTTTGAATTTAAATTTGGAATTACTTTTTTGGGCAAGGGAAAATAATATATGTCTAAACAAATAAAACTCTAGAATATGTGGAGTATAAAATAGTTTTATGTATATTACTTTGTACAAATTTATATTATAAAATATTTAACATTAACATAAAACATTTAACACAGATAATTAAAGCTTTGTAGTTGGTGTCATGAAATAACAACTTACAAATAATGTTCTATGTAACTTTGTTCTTTGCAAGGAACATTCGTATGCATCCTAAGTTAATAAGTTAATAAGCATAAAAGTATCATAAGTTATTAAGTATATACTATTACTGAAATATATCTTAATGGTCTTAAGACTAGAAAGGTAGATAATATATTCATTTTAAGGAGATATTTGTTTTTTTCTTTTGGGGTCACACCCAGAGATGCTCAGGGGTTATTTCTGGTTCTGTATTTAGTAATTACTCTTGGCAGTGTGATCAAGGGACCAAATGACATGTCAGGATTGAACCCTGGTCAGTGGCATGCAGAGCAAGCACCCTACCCACTATGCTATAGTAAATGTATTTTCAGAAACTAGCCAAAAA
>PVKC010043623.1:0-11737 GCA_004027635.1 Crocidura indochinensis | reverse complement strand
ATCTGATTATAATACTGATAGTCTTGAGCCATGACGGCTATCACATAGTGCCAAAAGGACTGCCAAATAGTTTAAAACAGAGGGATGTTACAACCCAGAACTATAAAATTCAGCAGTTCTGAGGACAATAACTAATGTCTCTCTTATTAATCTTCTAAAACAAAATTTTGTTCTAAAAAATTTTTGTGAACAAATGATGTGTGCATCTGTGTCTTTTTGTGTCCATATGTGTTCTGGAATAAATGATTGAACTGATAAAGATCATTTCCATTGAATTACTTCAAGTTCACATATACTGCCTCCTCTCCTTTCTCAAGATGAGTCCAATCTTGAAAGATACAACTGTTTTATGCGCCTCTTATGTGGAAAATCTGACCTGCAGGCCATTCGTGCCAGTTAATTAATTTTCCTTTGCTCGCCAGGCAGCTGCCACAGAGGTGGAGGATGCTCTCATTTTATGCCCAAATTGTGCAGGGAAGTGTTCTTCAAATTAGAATGCAAGAAGCCTCTCAGAGTTAGCCTCTCCAGGGAAAAAAACAGTCATAAGGTTGGCAAATATTCTCAGCCCTGTCTCCCTTCTCCCCCATTTGCCTTATATAACCCTCTCCAGGTTATAAAATTCATGTCATAAATTCTCCTCTATCCACCTCTCTAAAAAGGCTTTTCCCATTTATGCATTCATGCATCCCGTCAGTCTGTCATCCGTCCATCTGTTCATTTGTAATTTATTCATTCATCGGCTTAGTTATTAACTTATTTCTCCACTTCTACTGCAAAGAATGATTCTGCACCCCTATTTGTTCACATAGTACCCATTTATACTACAGCCTCGGTATTCCAAAAAAGTTATTTAAGCATGATGTATATCTTCCCCAGTTGTACATGATATTCTCAAAAGTAAGAAATGGCCCCTCCTTTCTTTCTCTAAGCCCTTACTCTTGCCTCTGCTGGAGTACTCATCTCCTCACCCCCATTGAATCAGCAACAAGTCTCCGCTTAAAGTGCTATCTCTTCAGAGGTCTAAAATACATGACATCAAGACTGGAGTGATAGCACAGAAGGGATGGCTGACCCAGATTTAATCCCTGACATCTCATGTGGTCCCCCCAGTACACCTTGAGTAATTTCTAAAGTCAGAACCTGGAGTAATCTTTGAGCACTGCCAAGTGTAGCCAAAAAAAAAAACAAAACAATAAAAAATAAAAATATACATGACAACTTTTTTCAATTCCTGATTTTTTTGTTTTGTTTTGTTTTGTTTTGTTTTGGGGGGGGGTCACACCCGGCAGCACTCAGGAGCTACTCCTGGCTCTATGCTCAGAAATCTCTCCTGGCAGGCTCGGGGGACCATATGGGATACCGGGATTTGAACCACCATCCTTCTGCATGCAAGGCAAATGCCTTACCTCCCTGCTATCTCTCCAGTCCCTCGATTCCTGATTTTTTAATCTGTTAATCCATTCATCACTATTTTAAAAACTTTTTTATTTCTTTAGGGAGCACACCTTGCTGTTCTCGGGGCTTACTTCTGACTCTGTATTCAGAGTTCATTCCTTAAGGTGTTTGGGTACCAGATGAGGTGCTGAGGATCAAACTTTGTTGACTATATGCAGGTCAAACATGACCTGTTGATCTGTGTTCCTGTTGACCACCCACTGTTCTCTCTGGTCCTATACTTTAAATTTTCTGTATTTGCTTTATTTATATCCTTAATTAATGATAGGTATGCAATAATAATCTTCAAGTTAGTTTTCAATACCTAGAAATACAGAACACTGAAAAATGTTGGTCAAAAATTATTATCAAGTGGATGAATAGTTTACCTTTCCATCTCTTCTGATAGTTTGGAATTCTACATGCAAGAGGCACGCAGAAAATGATGGCTACACGGAAATAAAGGGATTATATCAGATGCAGACAGAGAATAACTAGAGACAAATCCATTTCTGTTTCCCTTTTTCTTTTCTCTTCTCTTTGACACTCTCCCTCTCTCCCTCATCCCCTCCTCTTCTTCTCTCCCCTTTAAAGTCATTTGGGGTTATAAATGACATTCTGAACCCATCCAGGGTGAGATGAATAATGTTTTTCCAGCAAAGCATAAACCATGAAAAAACCACCAGCTGAGCTCTTTATACTTTCCCTGATAGCTTTACATTTATATTAAAAATGTGGATGAGAATGGACAGAATGTATAATTTTAAGCTGAGAGTCACTCACCCGCTTACTTTTGATAGATTACTTCAATTGG
The DNA here is from genome assembly GCA_004027635.1 of Crocidura indochinensis. Taxonomy (NCBI): domain Eukaryota; kingdom Metazoa; phylum Chordata; class Mammalia; order Eulipotyphla; family Soricidae; genus Crocidura; species Crocidura indochinensis. The sequence continues at coordinate 9,489 of PVKC010043623.1, read as the reverse complement.
ACTGAAGTGAAACTCTTGACAGAGAGGTAATTTTACCAAGTGTGAGTAGGGAATTTGACCACACAATTTAATCTCTGTATATGCCACTATGCATATATATACATATATATAATCTCTGTATATTAACCACATAGAAGATCCCTTATTCAATTCCCATTAAAATAATCTCTAATCCAAGTCTATAAATAGCTTAATGGCTAAAAATGCCTGGTCTGCAAGCATGATACCATAATTTTGATCCTACTGTCACACATATATAACAACCACAGTCCCAAAAGCTCTGCTATCTGAGACTCTTGGCATGAGAGCAGAGTGTGTGATTTCCAACACAATGCAACAAGGAGCGTATATGAGTGCCACAACTAGTGTGCAAGCACTGCTGCTAAATATGAGTGAGCACTGAGGCCAGAACATAGGAAAAACCCACAACTAAAAGAGCATCGCCCCTAATGCATGCATTAATAAGTGCACCAAAACTAACATGTTCTGCCCACTGTGAGCACCACAACCAGCTGTGTATGAGCCCTGGTCACTCCAATGGCAATACCAACAAAATGAAGGGAAGCAGGGCTGATCAAAATAACCTGTGATTCTTAAATTATGGACCTAAATGAAGCTCAATAAAGCTAGGAAATGTTGCTTATCATCTGAAGCAGAACAATGAACAAAGTTGAACAAAGAAAGTAGAGAAAGAAATGAAGGAACTCAGGAGTGATTGGTCCTGTCTTTCTTTCCTCCTCTTTCCAAAACTCTGCATGTTATTTGATCTTGAAAAAAAGAACCAACAGTGGAGCAGAGAGAGGGAACATTATGTTTTTAAGATAGGAGGATGACATTTTTCTAGACAAATACAGGAAAAATGCAAATCTCCGAGCATATGAATGGTCAAATATATATAGACTACCAGGGCCAAAGAAATAATATAGCAAGAAAGACACTTGCCTTGCAGACAGCAGGCTTAGGTTTGATCTTTGGTACTACATCTGGTCCTCCAAACCCAGGAATGATCCCTGAACACAGAGCCAAGAATAAATTCTGAGTACCACTGGGTATGACCCAAAAAAAAACAAACAAACAAAAGAAATGTGTACTGTCTAGCCAACAGAATGTGACCCCAAATAAAAAAATAATAAACTAAAGACACATTCTCACTCATAGAGCAACCTCAAAGCCAGGCACAGTGCAAGGAGAGTTATATACACAAGAGATAGGACGTGGTTCGGTTCCATTTCAATGAAATGGCCAGGAAAGGTAAATTTATAGAGACCCAGAAGAAAATAAAAGAAACTTAGTGTTTGTCTGCAGCTAAGCATATGGATGGACATTAATTATAAATGGACATGAGGAATTGTGTTGGTACACTGAAAATGTCCTAAAACTGATTTAAGGTGATGATGGCATGTCTCAGTAAAGTTACTAAGAATCATTGAGTAGTACTCTTGAAATGGTGAATTTTACGATCCATAAAATATACCTCAATAAAGATGTTTTTAAGATTATATTTTTCCTCCTGCAATGGCAATGCATGCTTAGCTTAAATTAGTGCTCCGCTGATAATAATAAAACACAAAGAATTTTTGCCTGCAGTCCTTTTTATTTACTTATTTGTTAAATTAAACTAGTCTGAAAAAAATAAGATTAGGTCCAGAAATTTTCAGAATATTAATTCTGAAAATAAATCGCCTCACAGAAACGAAAGAGCTGAAAAGAACCATTTCTGGACCAAAGTTGTCTCCACCTTCCTCCCAGAAGATTTTTAAATAATAAAGCTTAGAGCATTTTTTTTTTGGTCCCTTCAAAATAAAGAATTCTCCCCTTTCCTATGTTTTGATTCACTTGATTTCAGAGATTTTAATTTCTGCCGGGCTAAAGGGAGTGGTCAGGCTTTTTTTTTGTACATCTTCTCAGAGGGAATTACATTTGCAATTATTCCTAGCATACCACAGACTCTTGCAAACCCATGTTTCGCACAGCCTTCAGATCCCTGCTGCAATTAGCATATCTTCAAGGTGAAGTGCAGATGTCAAATTAATGTGGAAGGCATCAGCATTGCCAAAGGGCCCAGGTCAATTGGTATAAGTCTAATTGGAGGACACGAGTCTTTCCTGTGAAAAGGATCCAGGGACTGACATCAGAAACAAGTAAGGTTCTTAATGTGTGAGCAAGGGCAAGAGGAAAGAAAGAGGAGCCGGAAATCCAAGAGAGGACTGAGAGAAATCTTAGAAGTCAAAAGAGAGAGGAATCATAAGGAGAATCTTGTCTCTATTAGGTCTCTGCAATGTGTGCCCGGCAGTATAGGTGCATTGTTCTCATTCAAGTCTAACAAACACTGGTCGGCAAATTATTACCCATATCCTGCAAAAGAGAAAAGGGAGAATCTGGAAGAGATTTGTAATACATTATTACCGAGCCCTTACTACATGCCATGTAATTTTTTAAGTATTTTGCTTGTCAAATTTACCTCTCAAATCTACCCACGAGCTAGGTATTGCCTGATTACTGAATGTGCAGCAACTAGGGGGGAGGAAAATTGAAGGAAAACGTTCCAGATCCCAAACATAGTAAGCCTCTCGGGCACTGACTGATTCAAGATGGGCCAGACCAAGTAGCAGAGGCTTCGAGAGTTGCTAAAAAACTCTGAACTCCCCACTGCCACACTCTGGCTTAAATTTAGGATTTTGTGACCCCCAAAATTGGCCTTCCCTTGAGGCCAATCAGTTTGTCTACATGTGTGTCTGTCAAAGTGTTTTCCATGGTGTTATTAAGAACAGAGGTAGAGGGGCCGGGTGGTGGCGCTGGAGATAAGGTGCCTGCGCTAACCTAGGACAGACCGCGGTTCGATCCCCTGGTTCCCCATATGGTCCCCCGTGCCTGCCAGGAGCAACTTCTGAGCGAATAGCCAGGAGAACCCCTGAGCGTCACCAGGTGTGACCCAAAAACCAAAAAAAAAAAAAAAAAGAACAGAGGTAGAGTCTAACAACTCCATATACTTTTGCTACTCCAGAAGCTCTCATGTGATTTCAGCAGAATAAGTGCCCAGAAGTTAGAAAGAAACCACATTTCTATGCCAATACAATAGTTACATCTTCATGACAGTGACTTGGCTGTCACTGAATAGAAATAAAAGGGAAAACAACTGGGCCTTAGAGTAAAGGCCAAGTCCTGATTCTGAACCTGAGGGAGGTTTCTGATTGGGTACATCTGTCTCTTCCATCTCCCATTTCCTCATCAATTAAAGGGAACGCTGTCACTTCTCTTGCCAATGTTGCAAGGATATTTTGAGCAAATGAGATCATCTTTAACAATGTGCTTTGTACTCTATTAAATAGCCTTTAAATAATAATAAATACAAGTGAGTCTTGATTCCCTTCCCCAGCATTGTGTCAGGTAAGCTCCTTTACGTGGATTATCTTCCATAAACCTCACAATAGCTGTAAGCAGCAGGCACTGTATGATTCCACTTCCACAGATAAGGATGCTGAAGACTTACAGAGGTTCAGCAAGTCACCCAGATGTCAGAGCCAGGAATGGTGTGGCACTTCTGTAGTCAGAAATAACTTCAATTTTATTTTAGGTGCATATTAATGATAATTTCTTTCCTAGAATTTTTATTAATAATATATTGTTATTTTGAACATAGTGGCTTACATATTGTTGACAATAATATTTTAGGGGGATTCCCATCACCGAATTGTTCTCCCTACACCTCTGTTCCCATCCTGCCTCCCATATCTTCGTCCCTCACCCCCATGGCTGCAAGAATACGTGCTCTCCTCTGTGCCTAACTTGCTACTTAGTGGTCTTACATCTGTTTGGTCTTGGTAGCGCCCTTATTTCCTCCTATAACTGGGAGGTGGGACTAGATATCAAGTTACATGGATTTGTTTGAAGAAGAGAAAAGTAATAAACTGGGGTAAAAATCAAATACACAGAAAATGGGCAGAGTCCTTCTAGATTAGAGGCTCTCATCATCGGTTTGAGAGATAAAGGGGAAAAAGGTGAATCACCCCAACAGTACAAAAAGAAGTGTCAAATAAAATATCCAGTGAGCACTCCAACAATATCATCAACCATCATCGGTTTGAGAGATAAAGGGGAAAAAGGTGAATCACCCCAACAGTACAAAAAGAAGTGTCAAATAAAATATCCAGTGAGCACTCCAACAATAAAGGTAAGCACCACATAAAAGCCATGATCTTGAGACAAAAACATGGCAGAGCACATAAAGAAAGAAAAGAAAGTAAGAAAATAAATATATAAATATAAATGGAGACAATGACTTCAATAACCACATCAAATAAAAGAAATCGACAAAAACTAGATAGGTAAATAAAAAAGGAGAAAAATTGTTTTGTGCTTTTTTTCTTTCATAGAATTTTTTAAACATTTATTTAGGTTTTGGGGCCACACCCAGCAGTGCTCAGGGATTACTCCTGGATCTGTGCTCGAAATCATTCCTGGCAGACTCAGGAGACCATGAGGTATGCTGGAAATGAACCCAGATCCATCCCAGATGGGCCACATGTAGGGCAAGTGCCCTACCTCTCTACTATTGCTCCTGCTTCCTCTTTCATAGTTTAAAGTAAAAGTAATGGTTCCTAACTTTGTTCTCTTAGGACATGTTTGCTTGTTTACTGAGAATTCAGCTGTATCTGATGTGGGGGGTGCACAAATGCATTCCATTATCCACGCACCAATTTAATATCCAGAGATAAAGGCAAGACCTACATCTTCCTGGATGCAAGAAAGACTCAAAATAATATCCGTGGAACAGAGTGTACCCTTCTTCATTATTTCCAAGGAAAGTGGAATTTGACCTCTCACCCAAATCCATATTGGACTCCTATCATTTCATGATAAAGTCTGCATTTGCACCTCAGCACAAAGTTTTACATCTAGTTAAAAGGAAAACCCATCATCATAATCATAGTCCAAATAGCGATTGATACTAACTGAGCTCTTCTGTTTTGTTTTGCTTTATTTTTATGTTTTTGGGCCACACCGGTGATGCTCCTGGCTATGTGCTCAGAAATCAGTCCTGGCTAGGGGAACCATAAAGGATACCAGGGATTGAACCAGGTCCATTCTGGATCGACCAAGTGCAATGCAAATGCCCTACCTTTGTGCTCTCGTTCAGGTCCCAACCTACTGAGCTCTGATGGACTATAAAACTTGGGCAGTGGAGATTCTTGGTGTGCCATTTCATGTCATCTTTATAAGTCTGCTTTCAACTGCTCCTTTCTGCACTGGGCAGACAAAGACCCTGAAACTTAATATTAGGGATGGCTAAAATGTGGTAGAACATATTCCAAACTAAGATATGCAGAACCCAAATCCTAAACTCAAATCACAGGAAGTACTGCTGTGCTTTCGAAATTTCCTTTGTAAATCTATCATCCTTAATTTGGACTGGAGCAATATAGTACAGCAGTTAGGGGCTTGCCTTGCAGGTAAGTAACCCCGATCTGATCTCCAGCATCTCATTTGGTCCTCTGACAATCACCAGAAAGGATCCTTGAGCACAGAGCCAAAAAAAAGCCCTGAGTGCCAGAAAGTGTGGGTCTAAAAGCAAAGAACTCTCCTCATTCTTCTAAGTACAACTAATACAGTACAGTACTGAAACTTCCTCCAACAGTTCCACTCTATTCTCAACCTCCTACAACTTCTTTCAAATTTACAAATGCTGCTTTTATTGCTGTCTTTTCTGTTGACTTCATTTCAACATCAACTTCACTATTGTCTTTCTCAAAGAAAACTAGAGAAATGCCTAGTATGCATGGAGTTGACAGTATTCTTTCTGCTTTCTTGTTTTGCTTCTTATTCATTCATTTGTAATTCGATGATTTTCTGGTAAGTGATTGCTATATGCTATCTTTTCCCCACTTTCAGAGCAATGTTTCTTGTCAAAGAGAACTTTCTAGAGAGGCGTGACTTCTACTGCCTTTGCTTCCTAAGTGGAGGCCTGAGGAATTTTTCCTTAAACCAGGAAGAGAAACTTGATCTGCCTAAAAAAACACTCTCACCCCTAACAGGTCAGAGGCAATGCCCAAAAAAAGAGGCTTCCCAAGCATGTGGCAGGTAATGCAGCAGCAAATAATCTCCCACCTTCAAAAAAATCAGTGGCAGTGGGAAGATTCTGACAGTGACATAACAAAGACACACCTCAAGGCTGGAGCAGTGGCACAAGGGGTAAGGCATCTGCCTTGCCCATGCTAGCCTAGGATGGGCTGCAGTTCAATGGGATATGAACATATGGTCCCCCCAAGCCAGGAGCTATATCTGAGCACATAGCCAGGAGTAACCCCTGAGTGTCACCAGCTGTGGCCCAAAAACCAAACACACACACACACACACACCTCAAGATTACAAAATGAATCATGGTAAAGCAGCACAGAACCCCACCATGAGTTGTGGGCAAAGATTGTAATCCTGAAAACCCAATCATTACTAATTCCCTTTATTATCTCTGAAAAGAACTTCAGAGTGAAAATACTTAGGATGGTCTATAAGCTCAAAGAAACATGGAACATACAAATCAAATGCAAGAGGATGTGAAAACAGAAATAAGAAAAACACAAACAGAAGTGTTAGAACTGAAAAACTTAGTAAGTGAAATAAAAAATTCACTGGAAGACCTAGCCAGCAGACTAACAGCCACCAAGGATGGAATCAGTGTCAACCAAGATAAAGTGAGAAAAACCCCTGACAAAAACAGAGCAAAATAAATGAACAGATAACAAGAGAACTTGGGGATGAATTCAAGAGAAACAACATAAAAATCATGGGGGTCCCAGAAAACATGAAGAAAACTCCTATGAGAAAGTAACAGTCAAAGACATCATTGCTGAAAAGTTTCCAGAGCTGGAGAATGTATGCATCCATATCTTGGACCTAATAAAAAAAACAGATAGAAGAAACCCATATAAAACCACCCAAAGCACATATTAATAAGAATGATAAAAATCATAGAAATAGGGGCCCGGGAGATAGCATGGAGGTAAGGCGTTTGCCTTTCATGCAAAAGGTTATCAGTTCGAATCCCGGTGCCCCATATGGTCCCCCGTGCCTGCCAGGAGCAATTTCTGAGCATGGAGTCAGGAGTAACCCCTGAGCACTGCCAGGTGTGACCCAAAAACCAAAAAAAAAAAAATCATAGAAATAGAATCCTGAAAGCAGCAAGATTAATAAGATCAACTTACATATCAAGGAGCATCCATTGGGCTTAGAGTATTTTACCAATGGAAACCAGTAGTAGGATACGGTGAAAACACCCTGAGAAATATCTGCTATAGTTTCCTGGTTTTACAATCCAATAATCCATCTCTTCTCACTAAAAATGTGCTTCTCAGCAGAGAAAAGCTCTTGAAGAGAGCATAGGTGGCAATACATGTATGACAGGGTTACATTTTATGTTATTTAGTCATTTAACAAATATTTTTGAGATCCTAATAGCTACTTACCAGTGTTCTATATAAAACTATGAACAATAGACAAGATTTCTACTACTAAAAACTTAGATGACAAAAGGAATGTAAATGTTTTGCTTTGTGACAGAGCAACTGTTGTGATGGAGGAATAAACAGTTCCAGGATTTCGACAGTATCAAGAATTTTTCTAGAGGATAATATATCTGTATAAATAATACTTTCCTAGTATATGGGCCTCAATATACAGCACAGACTTTTTCTATTGTTTAATATAAAGTTCTCCATATATTTATGTCTTCCTACTTTATATATATATTAGAGGTGCTTATAATATAGAATTTTAATAACGTTTTGCCAGTAGTTCTGATTGAATGTTTGTGTTCCTTCAAAATCTGTTTGTTGAAGCTCTGCCTCTCAATGTGATTGTACTTGGAGAAGGGTTCATTGAAAAGTAATTCAATTTAAATGATGTGTTGTGTGTGTGCAAAATGCTTGGTACTGGTAATTTTATGATGGTTTAAGTGTATTCATATTTGATATGAGATTACTGGTGAAACTGGTGAAGTTTTGCATATTAGCTGTATATTTTAATAGTATAAATTAGAAAGTGGTATTAGTCATTATCAATTAATTTAGATTAACATATCTTTAATTGAAGAAATAAAAACAGAGTGGAAGAGAACTCAATGAGGAAGGTCATTTAGCTTGCATGAAGCAGATCACATATGATATCACAACTACATTTGATCCACCAAGTCAGGAGTAAGCCCTCAGCACAGCTGGGTGTGGCCAAAAACCAAATTAAAAAAAAAAATAAAGACATAATTAACGTAGTGGAATTTCTTGTCTGCAACTTATTTGCAGAGTTCAAAAACATTTTAAACATTGTCTCCATCCCAGGCTGTTTTATGATACTCAAACTCATAATTACTGTGGCCCACATGCATTCAACTTGAAATCTCAATAGAATCTCTAAGTATGTTCAAAATAAAGCTCTTTGTTTTACTGGCCTTTCTTCCTCCCACACACTCCCCCTCAAGCCCATTTTTCACCTAGAAAAATGGGATATCCTTCCTGCCAGCTGTTCGATTAAAATTTTTGTTTCTTCTCCAGACTTAGATGCTATATTTTTGCCTTTAGCATCACCAGAAAGTAGCCACATCTAACCAGTCTCTCCACCATAGCCTCCAATCCTTCAGAGATCACTGTTCTACCCTGTCCCTGAGCTATATCCAAAAGCATCACATGTGGTCTCCCACAGAGAACCCAGGTTGATCCTATTAAAATAAAGGTCAAAATAAATAATAAAATAAAGATCAGTTCAGGTTACTCCTCTGTTCCAGCCCTCCTTTTGCCTCTTTTACATTCTAAGTCTTAGTCAGACCTGAACAGTCCTTCACAAGAAACCATGGTATATATACACAATAGAGTGCAGCTCTAGAAAAAGATGCAATCTTGCAGCTTGCTGCAAGGTGAAGAAATGGAAGGTATCATGTCAAGCAAGATAAGTGAGGGAGAGAGAAAAATATGGAATTGTCTCACTCATCTGTGGTATACAGAGAAACAAAAGGTAATAGTATATAATGAGAATTAAACCCTTGTCCTTTGTTTACAAAATGAGATTACCAAGCAGTTGAGTAAGAGTTGGGAGACAGGGAGGAAAGGGCAAACATATAAGGACAGTGGTAGGTAGAGAGTCTTGGGCACTTGGTGGTGATGATTTACCACAATCAGATTGGCACCTTACAGGTCCAATCCTGCAGGGTCAGTCATAAAGAATGAGTCAGATAGTGAGTGTCCAGGTGTTGAGCAAGCCTCAGTAGTCCTTCAAAAAGATTTGTTGAATATAATTTCTGTTCCCTGGGTCTGTGGGTCCAGACATGAGCCACCATTTACTTTAACAGATCCTTGAAGAACAGTTAGCAGATATATTAAAAGCAAAGTGTGGGATATCAGCATAACTGTAGCCAGAGGATACTAAACAATCAACACCTTTAACATTTAGGTCATGGCAATCTCCTTTTCTTTTTTTTTTTTTTTTTTTTTTTTTTTTTTTTTTTTT
>PVKC010043622.1:0-11709 GCA_004027635.1 Crocidura indochinensis | reverse complement strand
TGGTTTTTGGGTCACACCCGGCAGTGCTCAGGGGTTACTCCTGGCTCCATGCTCAGAAATTGCTCCTGGCAGGGAGTCATAATGTAAGCATTAGCTTGTGTTAGATATATTAAAGACCACACCAGCAAGTTCTGTTTATATTATACAACTTTATTTTTATTAACACATAATTTTTATAGCTAAATACTTAGGTATTTAACATAATTATTCAATAATTGTATATATTGTGAAATGACCATCACAGTAAATTTAGTGAACCATACTTAGCTATAAGTTCTTTTTTGGTGGTTTTTGGGTCACACCCAGCAGCACTCGGGTTAATCCTGGCTCTACGGTCAGAAATCACTCCTGGCAGGCTCAGGGGACCATATAGGATGCAAGGATTTGAATCAATATCCTGTATGCAAGACAAATGCCCTACCTTCATGCAATCTCTCCGGCCCCAGTTATAAGTTCTTTTTCCTTATGATGGATAGTTTTTTTTTTGTTTTTGGTTTTTGGGTCACACCCGGCAGTGCTCAGGGGTTACTCCTGGCTCCATGCTCAGAAATTGCTCCTGGCAGGCACGGGGGACCATATGGGGCACCGGGATTCGAACCGATGACCCTTTGCATGAAAGGCAAACGCCTTACCTCCATGCTATCTCGCGGGCCCCCATTTTTTATTATTTTTATTTTATTTTTTTATTTCCACCAAATGGACAAACAACTGTCATCCATTTATTCTCCCTCCAATTATGATGCTGATCAAGGTGATTCCAGTAATGTGGCTCTGTTTGAGATATAAGACGGGATATAGGAGAAGGCCATCTAGGTGCTATAAGTATCCCTTTGGAAGGAAGGGAACCAAGGAAAAAAAAAAGAAAAAGAAAAAAAGTAACAAAACAAAATAAAATGAGACAAGACAAAAACAAACCAAAATAATAATAAGAATAATAAGGGAGTAACCAAAAAAGTACAAAAAGGATAAAGAAAGGAAAAAAAAAAAGAGTAGACCAAAAACCAAACCAAAACCATCAGCTATAAAGAAACACCCCCCCCCCAAAAATAAAAACAGACCTTCAACTTCTTTTTAATTTTTTTTTTTTTTGATTTTGGGTCACACCCGGCATCGCTCAGGGGTTACTCCTGACTCTATGCTCAGATCGCTCCTGGCAGGCTCGGAGGACCATATGGGACGCTGGGATTTGAACCAATGACCTTCTGCATGAAAGGCAAACGACTTACCCTCCATACTATCTCTCCGGCCCCAGACCCGCAACTTCTTAAAGGATTGTGTGTTTCTTTTTTTTTTTTTTTTATAGTATAATTTAAAGCTGGGGAGAAAAAGCACCCCATTTTTTATGCCAAGGGTTATTTTGGTTATTAGGGAAGTTTTATTAAGACATAAAAATTTTAGTAGTATTTTAGTCCATACCCTTAAAAATATGCCATGGAAAAATTTATGGATGCTAGATTGAACTGTATACTGAGTGCTTTGCATAGGATGACGACCATTCTAACAATTTTAACCCTTACTATAAAGGTTCCATTTCTAGGATTTTGGTTCTTTAGAAAACACACACACACACACACACACACACACACACACACACACACACAGGCGTCATCATCGAATAGTAGTAGTTCGTTTCCAATTTAATCTACTGAACTTCTTGTCTACTATAGAAAGAATCTTGATAAACACAGGTGTGAGTACACGTCCTTGGCTTATCTTAAGAGACTTTCCATTTTCATCATAGAGTATTTATTATGTTAACTGTGTATTTGTGACATACAGCATTTACCAAACTAAGGAAAATTTCATCAATGAAAGCTATCAAAAATCTGCTGACATGGGGCCAGAGAGATAGCACAGCAGGAGACTGTTTGCCTTGCAAGCAGCCACCCAGGACCAAAGATGGTTCAAATCCTGGCATCCCATATGATCCCCCGTGCCTGCCAGGAGCGATTTCTGAGCACAGAGCCAGGAGTAACCCCTGAGCACCACTGGGTGAGGCCCAAAACAAAAAAAAAAAAAAAAACAAAAACCTGCTGACATTTTCAAACAAATGAGTCTAGATCTTATAAATGCTTCCTCTTGCTCTATTAATATAACCATGATTTTCAATTTTTATATTAAAATATGGTACATCACATTGACAAATATATACTGAACCATCTTTCCATTTCCTAGGATAAATTTCACTATCATTATAATGATTTTAATGTACTGCTGAACTAAATCTGCTAGGAGTTCGGTACTGTGGTAACATTAGCTCCGTTGTAAGTGTGCAGCGAGTTCCTGAACTTCCTGAGGAAAACTAAGGAGGATAGGAAGTTCTCTTTGAAGGTTTGGAAGAACTCACTAGTAAACCTATGTGGGGCTGGGTTTTTGTGTAACAGAAGATTTTTGCTACTGTTATGGCTTTCAAGTTCAGGTTCAGGTCATCAGTTTCCTCCTAAATCTGTTTTAAAAAGTGATAGGATGGGTCAGAGAAATAACACAGCGAGGAAGGCACTTGCCTTGCACACAGGTTGGCCAACCCAGCGGACATGAGTTTAATCCCATATCATTCCCCAAGTACCTCCAGGAGTAATTCCTGAGTGTAGAAAGAGGGGTAATCCTTAAGCATTGCCTGATGCAGCTCAAAAACAACCAAAAAACAAAACAAAACAAAACAAAAATTATAGGAACTTATTAATTTTTTTCTTTGCTTTTGTTTTGGGGCCACACCCAGCGGCGGTTACTCCTGGCTATCTGCTCAGAAATATCTCCTGGGAGGCACAGGGGACCATATGGGACACCGGGATTCAAACCAACCACCTTAGGTCCTGGTTCAGTTACTTGCAAGGCAAACACCGCTGTGCTATCTCTCCAGCCCCTAAACTTATTAATTTGAATACGTTTTCCAATTTTATGGAAATAAGAGTATTTTGGATCTTTTTATTTCTATTGTCTTTTAATTTCTCCTCTTGCATTTATGATTCAATTTGTTGATTTTCCTTTTTCTTTGTGAATCTAGTTCAGAGTTTGTTGAATGTGCTAATTCCTTTGGAAAAAAACAGCTGCAGTTTGACTGATCTTTTTTATTTTGTTGATTTCCACTCTGAGATATATTATTTTTCTCCTCCTGCTTACTTTGTATTATTTTTCTCCTCCTGCTTACTTTGTGTTCCCTTTATTGTTCTTTTCCTAGTAACATAGTGACATTCTTAGTATCTTAAAATAGCTATTTATTTGGGCCTTTTTTTGTTTCCTGGTAATTGCTTGCATTGATATGAACCTGTAATTCCAAAGCATCATTGTCTGAAAAAATACTTTGTATCTCTCCACTTGATTTTATGGACACTTGTTCTAGCATGTCATCTGTCTTGAAAACTGTTCATGTGCATTAGGAAAAAATGGAAACTTTTCTTTCCAGGGGTAAAGAGTTCCATACACATCCATGAGGTCCATTTCTTCCTGGCTGATTTGCTTTAATTGAATCAGGTGGAGGGGGAAGCAGGGAATTGGAGAGGGAGGAAACAACAAAATCTATAATTACAATTGTGTTACTGTAAATATCTTTTCTCACCTATTTTAGCAATAACTTTATACATTTTGATGACATTTCATTTGGTCCACATATGTGAATAAATGTTGACATCAAGATGTATAGTTGACCTGATCATTGGATAAAGCCCATCGCCATCTTTTTAAAATTTAAGTCTGAATGATTTGACATAAATATGGCCATCATGGCTTCTTTTAGCCAACTATTTACCTGGAACATTATTTTCCAGAATTTTACTTCGAACTTGTATTTGTCATTACTATGCAAATGTGTTCCGTGCAGGCAGCAAAAGGCTGGTTCATTTCTCAACCATCCATTCACTCTGTGCCAGTGAGCAAAAGCCACTGGTATAAGTGAAAGAATAAAGAAAGAATTTATTACCAACACTTTTTATGAATTATGACTGCTAGGTTTCTCCTGGTTTTTAAACGGGACCATTTAGTACTTTTTGCAAAGATAGTTTAACAGTCATGAACTTTTTCAGCTACTGTTTGTTCAGAAAGCATTTTGTCATTCTTTTGAAGCGAGTGGATAAAGTACTCCTGTTCAGATGTTTACTTCATCCAGCCATTTTACTGAGACATTCTCTTCTAGCCCTTTGACAGTTTCCTTTGATGGGTGTGCTATGAATCTTGTCAGGGATTCCTTTATATGTAGGCTTCTTCTTTGATCATCCTGCTTTTTAGATTATATCTCTAATATTTGTCATCTTAGCTGCAGTGTGTCTTGTAGTTCTTTTACTTGGGGTATGTTTGGTTTTAGGGAGAACTTTTTGAGCTGCTTAGATGTGGGTACATTACTCAGTCCTTAGAGTGTGAAAGTCTTCAACTACAATTTCTTCATTCTTCACCACTGACTCTTTCCTATCCCTCGGTCTCCTATAATTTAAACCCTGTTCCTCTTGAAATCGTCACATAATCATCCTGATAGCTTCATCTATTTCACTTTTTTCCTTCTTCTGGTCTTTACTGATGACTTCCTGTATTCTCTCAGTGCAACAATTCAATCTTTGGCTCGTTGGCTTCTGCTATTCTTCTACTGCTGGACTCTCCAAATGAGATTTGTAGGCTTACTATGTATGACTTGATTACAACCAAGACCCTCTAGATGTAGTTTCTTCACTGGAAGCCTACTCTTCTATTTCCCTTCAGTGTTAAAGAACCTTCCTCCCAGTGTCACTTTTAAGATCCTCATCTAGGAGTTTATATAGCGCCTGGGTACTTGATGCTCTTTCTAGGTATTTGTCTTCCACCATTAATTGGAACGGGTTCCTCTGCTTCCTCCTGTGTCTACTGCACTGTGAGGACTGAGATGAGAGCCTTATTCACATCCATCCATTCCACGACGCACCTGCGAGGACGCCTCTGTTCACCATCCTCTGCTGCAACTTTATGGTACAACCCATGCTGCGTCTGTAAGTTCAGTTGTTTGGTGCCTCATCCTGCCCGTTGCCTCCAAGCTTGAATCTGAGCACCTGCTGCCTTCAACCCAGTCTTTCCATTTCTCAGACCAAAGCTCCTTTCTAAGCCTAAGTGAATGGCTAGACTCCGAAGTCCACACACATTTCTAAAGAAAAAAAACATTGGGGCACAGCCAAGACTCTGGTCTAACAACACTAGTCTACATTTAATTTTCCAGAGCTCTGCACATACAAGACAGACTGTCTGAAGAATGTAAGTCATGTTGCTTTTTCCAATGAAATGGTCACTTTGTCTTAAACAGATTAAAGTAAATGACAATTTTATCTCCTCCAAAGGAAACTTGTCATTGCAGCCTGGTGGTCCATATCCGCCACCAGCTTTTTAGTTTCAAACAACCCACATAAGAGAGTGGAGCACAGCCATGGAACAAAGCGAAGAGGCCACATACTCCTCCTAATCAAGAAAAGCCTATACGGAACCATAGAAAACACCACACTACAACCATGACTTTGGGGAAACAGTGCAGAGGGCCCACCATGCTTAGAGAATGAAAATGGCAGGTCTGATGACCCAAAAAATACCAATCACCTATTTACCCTCTCAGATAAGGACTTCAGAAAAGAAATATGGAAAATGTTCATAAAACTCAAGAAAGCAAGGAACAAACAGAACATGCCAAAAATAAGAATCTAGAGGACCTGAGAGTAGAGAAGAAAACATCAAACTGAAATAACAGTGCTGAAAAACTTGGTTGGCAAATTGAAAACCTCACTGGAAAGCCTCTCTGACCGAGTAACAGCAGCAGAAGACAATCAGTGACTTGGAAGAGGAGATGCAGAACAACTCCATACAAGAGAAGAGGTTGGAAAAGAGCCTCAAAACAAATAATCAGACAATGAGAAAAGTCCTTAGGAATGAGAACGGACAAAAATAGAAGTCTTTGACCAACTCAACAGAAACTACCTAAGAATCATTGGAATCCCAGAGACACAAGAAGAAAACCACCATGAAGTTTCAATGAATCAAGGACATCAAGCAGAGAAACTCCCAGTGCTAAAGAGTGTAAGCAACAAATCCAACCCAGGTAAGACTACTTTCTTCTACTACCAAGCTAACACTCTCTTTCACTGAGGACCAACTAAACAAATTTCAAGGAGGCAAAAGATAGAAATAAACAGTTACTAGGTCAACTTCCACATGATGACAGCAAATCTGCTGAGCTCCATGCTCTACTCTCTCCTCTCTCTCCCTCTCACCCTTTCCTTACCCACCCCCCATCCTTCCCCTACCCTTCCCTTTTCCCTCCCTCTTTTGTTGAACTCCAGACAGAAAACCAACACCCCCTCTACCCCAGAATTGTACACTAAATACGGATACTATATTTCTTGTTCTTGCCATACTTTTTCTTTTCTGTGATTAAACCAAAGTGCACACTGAGGGGCAGGGGTAGGAATGATGCAATACTACTATAGCTTTGACATCAAGTTAAAACCAAAATAACATTAAGGAGTTTTTAGGGGGTGTTTTTTTATTGATTTTTATTGTGGCCGAAGTGAATTACAAATCATTCCAAAATAACATTAGGTTTTAAATAGTCTCTTTTTCTGCTGTTATTCCTGACAGAGAAATTAAGTCAAGCTGATTAGTGATCTCATTAAGGGTTGTGTGATATCTATGTATAGTCCTTCAAAACAATGGGTCTTGACTTTGAAATATACGAAGGTAACTTCTTTCAATTTTCAAATGCATTGTCCTTTTTTCTCAAACTTAACTGTATTAATAAAACAAAAATTAAAAGTTCATGGAATGGAAGGGAGCTCAAAGGACTAGAACAAATGCCTTGCATGCTGGACCCCAGGTTCAGTATCTGGCACTGCCTGTTCTGCTGGGCACCACTAGGAGCAACTCCCAATCATCACCAGTTTTGCCTCAAAAGGAAAAAAAGAGAGAAAAGGAGGCCTGGAACATGGTCAAGAGATTACACTTCATGGCTTATCTATGCAAATCCTTACAATTGATCCCCTGTTCTGCATGGCCTCCAAGCACCACTGGATGGAACCCAAAATCATTTTTGGTGTTTGGGAGACACATCAGGAGGTGGTCAGGACTGACTTCTGACAACTCGAGTATCACACCTCACCATGAGTGGGGACCTTATGGAGTGCCAAAGATCAAACCCAGGTCAGCTGCTTACAATGAAAGAGCCCTGTAGCCTCGGCCAAAAATAATTTTTAATTTTGTTTTAATCTATAACACGAGAGATTAAGAGATAGCCCAAGGGTCACATGCAGCTGACCCTGGTTCTATCCCTGGTACCAAGTAAAGTAGTGCTGGAAATCAAATAGAACTCAAACTCCAAGCACAGAGCTAGGAGTAGTTCCCTGTAATTGCATCATATGTACAGGCCACCACAAACCCCTTCCTGCTCAAAAGGACACTTAAGACTACAGAAGTTTTAGAGATAGTTCATAGACTGAGAACATGATTTTCAGGCAGGAGGCCAGGATTTAACCAGCGGTATCATCTGGTTCCCTGAGTTCTGCCTGGAGTAGGCCCTACCCACTGCTGAATCAAAACAACCACCAATAAGTAAATACACCAACAAGAAATTCAAAAAAATATATTAAGTTGGGATCTATTTCAAAAGACATTAGTACTGTTTAAAATCATTTTAAGGATGAACGTTGGAACACTTATTACTACTAAAAGTCAATCATGAACAACAATTTTGCAACTTGTACCTCATGGTGATACAATTAAAAAAGTTAATAAAAATTTAAAAAAATAACAAAATCACTAAATAAATATTCCAAATAAATATTTGGAATTAGAGTAATGAGTTTGCATACATTTTAGAGGAATGAGTTATTTACTTGAAGTGTTTTGAAACCTTTCCTATATTAGTGCAACTGAGATAACCAGCTCCGAATTAGATTTCTGAGGAAAGGTACAGGATTTGCCATGATTTTAAAAGGTGCATTTTCATTTCATCCAATATGTGCTAAGATATCAACAGAGAAAAAAGCAAATGAGAAAAGAAAATCCCCACCTTCAGATGATGATTTTTCAATTGAAAGCCAAGTAAAGAAAGCATCAATGCGATGCATCCCATATGGTATTGTCAATGTTACAATATCATCTCGTTTCCTCTTACAATACCATCACCCTTCCCAAAAACAAGGATCCCAACTTCTCCAATAAGATTTGCTCAATGAAGTGGGGTGTGAAATGAGCATTGTCAGGAATTCTGGCCCTCACTTTTCTGTTGTTCGTTTGTGCTGGTTCAATCTCACTGAGTAGCAGTGAATCACAATTTTTAAATCAACTTTGAAAAACAACCTGCAACATAAAGGAACACTGGGGCATCAAAGGCAGTAAGCAAAGGCAGAGGCCCTCGGGCACTTGACTCAACAGTGAGTCTAAGATTTAAAAAAGCACAGTAAACATGCCCAAAGAAAAGGCAAGAAGACCAAATAATGTTAAGAGGAAAAACAGATTAGGATAATGAGGAATGAACTTACTACCCGTACTCTGCTTAGAAAATAAGAAAGCTGCAGGGCTGAGAGGGGGGAGGTTTAACAGCAAACAGGGCGTTTGCCTTGCAAGCAGCAGACCTAGGTTTGATCCCTGCCTCCTATATGGTCCCCTGAGCACCACTAGGAGTGATTCTTGAATGCGGAGCTAGTAGTAAACTGAGAACATAGCCAGGAGTGGCCCCAAAATAAAACAAAAATATGAAATTGTACAGAAAAGACCTGTCAGTCCATTTCATGGTTTTAATTATAAAGCTAAAAATTAATCATGAAACCACCAGATACAAGGAAAACTCGGTCTTCTCAGATGTTCCTCTAATAGACAGTCTCCCCAAAATCTCTCTTTCACGCTCCCTCTATTTCTACTCCCTCTTCCTGGAGCATCTGTCTCTTCCCATTCTGGCCAACAGCGGGAAAATGCCTGGCTCAGGAGAGGCTCTGTCATTTGGCCCGTGGTCCGAGAAGCAAGCGTGCAGTTTGGTAATCAAAGACCCTGTGGCGTGGCCATCACAGCGGCCACTGCCATCCCACTGTCCCTGCAACTGCTACTTCTGCTCTGAAAATCCTCCAGCAGGCCCGGCTTGAGACCCGAGCTCGGAACTCCCGTCCTTTCCCACCACCTTCCCACATGCTCATCAACTTTGTCAGCAGGAAAGAAGAGCCATACTGGGAAAAGGCACCTGAGAAAACAAACACACCAGCAACATGAGAGAAATAACTGTTTGGACACAAACTCAGCATTCCCATGACTGCACGGCCCGGACTCCAAAGCAAGTTGGATGAATGAATGAACATTACTAGGCTTTACTAGGCAGGCAGACAGGTTGCTGAAAACTTGTTCCCTCTTTCTTTCGGTTATGTCAGAGATCAATGGCAGCCTGGAATCAATTAAATGCTGTCATTATTTACTTGCTGAAGTAGATCTTTGAAATGTGAACTTTGGGGGCCAGAGAGAGAGCACAGCGGTAGGGTATTTGCCTTGCACGTGGCTGACCCTGACAGACCCAGGTTGGATTCCAGGCATCTCATATGGTTCGCCGAGACTGCCAGGAGTGATTTCTGAGCAGTCAGGAGTAAGTAAGCCGAGTGCCACTGCCGGGTATGGCTCAAAACCCCCCAAAAAATAATAAAATAAAATAAAATAAAATGTGAGCTTTCTACCAGCATCCATCCCACTTCCCCAACAGGAAGACCAGATTCATCTTTAAATCTGCCCAACAGATTGTTTTCCAAGATTTCTGAAGTCAGAGTTTTACAAATATAAACCTGACAGACAGTCCTGGTTAAGCAGTTGCCCTTTTAGTCCTTTCCTCTGCTTAATGTAGAATTAACTTTGTGTCACACAAAACTTCTGAAATATACTGGAGGCTCAGCACCTTTTGCTAACTCCATGTCGAATTTTTCAGACTACTCCTGAAGTTACTTTTCTGTCCTCGTGAAAAATGATGACTCTAAACAAAACCACCAGCCAGCTAGCTCTTGAAGAAAGCAATTTTCTGAGCATGGTAATGCTCAAGTGAGCACATAACATCAGAGGATGCAGCCCCAGGAGAGGTAGGAAAGGGAGAGACCTGAACACAGGCAGGGCATGTGGCGGTGCTTGGCTCATTGAGTCTGCACCCAGCAGTCAACACACCCCAGCACCCAAGGTGGAGCCAGGCACAGAGGAATCTGGGAGCCTCCTGACCTGGGTCAGAAATGTGTGTGTTTTAAATAATTACCTCTCAGGCAGTAATTGCAGCTCAGAGGAATCAAAGGGCCCTCCAGCTTCTTCCAAGGCAATGTTGGGTTGAATAAGCCTTCTGAGAAGAGTGACCCAGCATGGCTCTTATTTTGCAAACTCTTAAGATGATAAACTCTATTCACCTCCCTAAATCAGACCAGCAACAGAAACTTAGAACAGTTTAAGACCTTAAGCATTTTCAAACCATCAGCTTCAAATCTGAACCCACAATCCTGTTCAACAACCAATGATGAAGTTAGAAATAGGACCTCACACAAAGGGGATGTTTTCCTCTAGGGTTTTGTTTGTAATTGTTGCAGTTGGTTTTTTCAACCACACCCCACTGTGCTCTGGAGATGTTCCTGGCAATGCTCTGGGATCTGAGTCTCCTCCCATGTTGCAAAGCAACAACTCTGCCTTTTGAGCCCTGAAAGGAATGGGCGGGGCCCGGGAGATAGCATGGAGGTAAGGCATTTGCCTTTCATGCAAAAGGTCATCGGTTTGAATCTCGGTGCCTGCCAGGAGCAATTTCTGAGCATGGAGCCAGGAGTAACCCCTGAGCACTGCCGGGTGTGACCCAAAAACCAAAAAAAAAAAAAAAAAGGGAATGGGTTCTGAAGCTCCCAATTGTTGAGTGCTCTACAAAGGAGGAAGGCACAAAGCCATTTAATATTTTAAAAAAAAAAGAGGCACATGTGGCTACTCTAGAGGTGGCAGGGTACCAGAGAGAAGATGTTCTGGAGGAACTCAACAGGATACAACGACCTGCGGAACTCTGGGTCACTTGAGCCTCTCCCCCGACTTTCAAAGATGAAGAGGCAATTTCTGGTTTCTTTCTTTCCTTCTTTCTCTCCTTCTTTCTCTCTTTTCTTCCTTCCTTCTTTCTTCCCTTCCTCCTTTTCTCCCTCCCTCCTTCCTTCCTTTCCTCCCTTCTTTCTTCCCTCCCTCCCACTCTCTCTCTGTCCACCCACCCCATCAAATGAAGAAATGTCTCAACTTCCACTCAAAAAATCAACTCATTCTCAGCACAGCCTGAAGGAAGCCTCTGAGGGAGGGGGTGTGTGGAATTCTTCTGCTAATGAAAGCCTGGAGCCACTTTCTGAAAGAGGTTAGGATCCTACCACGGGCTCCCTTGGGGGGAGTTTCAGCGGGGAGGCGGTCCAGAAGGCAGGGAAGCCTGGGAGAAGCTGCCAAGGGCCAGCTGCCAAGTCTCCCCGGAAAGGAATGATCTCGGAGCGCACGCCTAGAACCTGAGGAAGAGGATAAAGAGGGGCGAGGAGGAGGGGAAGGGGGAAAAAGAAAGACACCATTCAACGTCGGAGGGGGACGACTGGCAGGCCTCCCATATAAATTCCACGCTTGATACATCCATTAAAAACACTTGGCATTCCATCAATTACATCAGACACCCTAACAATTAGCAGAGTCAGTGGGCTGAGGTAGTCCATTATTATTTTTATTCTGACTTAAAGAATAAGCCGTCCCCTGACTGAACAG
>PVKC010043621.1:0-11734 GCA_004027635.1 Crocidura indochinensis | reverse complement strand
CAACCCAAAAAGCCCCAAACCTTTCACAGACCTCTGTTTTATACACTAGAATCAGGTACCACCCTAGGGTAGGGGCAGAATGCCAGGTCACACCCTAGAGTAGGGTCCAATCACTGATCAGGGTGGGATCAGGGTAGGTCCAGAAATGTGTATACATTCCAAATCGTGATAAGATTAGAAATGTTTACATATGCAACAGACAGCAAAAAGTTGAATTAAGTATTTTTGATCCATTTAGCCACTCTGTGTCTCTTAACTGGTGCATTTAGCTCATTGACATTGAGAGAAAGAATTGTCCTAGGATTTGATGCCATCTTCATATCAAAATTTGGTGTGTCTTTTGGTTAGTCTTGTCTTAAATTAAGTCTTTTAGTTTTTCTCTTAAGAGTGTGTTTGAGTCTGTAAAGTTTCTGAGCTGTTTTTTGTCTGTGAACCCATGTATTCTTCCATCAAACCGTAAATTGAGTTTTGCTGGGTAGAGTATTCTAGGTGAAGCATTCATTTCATTCAGTCTTGTCACAATATCCCACCACTGCTTTTGACCTTGAATGTTTCAGGTGACAGGTCTTCGGTAACTCTCAATGATGCTCCCTTGAATGTAATTTCCTATTTTGTCTTGCTGTTTGCAAAATTATGTCTCTATCTGTGGGATTTGTCATTGTGACTAGGATGTGTCTTGGGGTATTTTTTCTGGGGTTTCTTTTGGTTGGTACTCTTTGCGAATGTAAGATTTGATCACATATATTTTTTAGTTCTCGAAGTTTCTCTTTAATGATGTTCTTGACTGTTACTTCTTCCTGGAAATTTTCTTCCTGTGTCTCTGGGACTCCAGTGATTCTTAAGTTGTTTCTGTTGATCTTATCATAGACTTTTATTTTCATCTGTTCCCATTCTTTGACTATTTTTTCCATTGACTTTTCGTTTGTTTTAAGTTTTTTTTCCCATCTCTCCCGCTGTATGGAGTTGTTATTTATCTCATCTTCCACAGCATCAATTCTATTCTCAGCTTCTTCTACCCTGGTGTTGAGTTTATCCATTTTACCATTCAATTCATTTACTGAGTTTTTTTGGCCTGTTAGTTGACATGCTATTTCAGTTTGGAGTTTTGTAATTTCTGTCATCACATTTTCTTGGCTCTTATTAGTATTCTGTTCAACTTGGCCCATGGTTTCTGTGAGTTCTTTCAGCATCTTCCATATTGCTTTTCTAAAGTCCTTATCGAGAGATTGATTAGTTCGTTGGTCATTATCTGGTCATCAGAATTGCTATCATCATTCTCTATGTCTGACACTGGCCTACATTGTTTCCCCATTGTCACACTAGTATTGTGTGTTTTTCTATGTGTTGCAATGGTATTCATTGGCTAAATGATGTGCGCAGCCACACTCCTTTGGTTCCGCCCTTTCTGGGTGTGTTGATTTGCCTACAAGGGAGTGGAGTCCTCTGTGGATGAGGCCTCTCAGAGGATCAAATCTTGGGCCTAGACACACAGCAGAGAAGACTATCCAGAGAGAAATGCTGGGCTTCAGTGATTTAGCACAGTCGTTAGTGTGATTATTTCTCTTCTTGTTGAGATGATGTTCTTTCCTTAGAAAGAGCGCATGGCCACATAGTGAAGTGGAGCCAAAGTGCTCTTCTGCAGCCTCTTTTCAGCCTACTCCCACGAGGTCCAGACGACAGGAGTGCACAAATAAACACTAAGACAGAACTCACAGTTCTTCGCAGTCAGTCCCACTAGGCAAGCTTGGATTCACAGAAATTCCCAGCCTGACATCACAAACAGGGGACCTGGTTTTTGCAAAGTACTCGCTTCTTGCTGGTTTTCTTGTTAATGAGGTGTTCCTGGGCATTCCAGCCCTAGAATGGACCTCTGGGAGAGTGAGTTTTTTTTTGGAGCCGATTTGGCCCACTCCCACGAGGTCCAGACGACAGGAGAGGATATATAAACACAAAGACAGGGCTCACAGTTCTTCGCAGTCAGCCCCACTAGGCAAGCGTGGATTCGCAGAAATTCCCAGCCTGAGGTCACAAACAGGGGACCTGACTTTTGAAAGTACTCACTTCTTGCCGGTTTTCACATTAATGAGGTGTTCCTGGGTCTTCCCGCCCTATAATGGACCTCTGGGAGAGCAAGATTTTTTTTTTTTGTATCTGATTTGGCCCACTCCCACGAGACGACAGGAGAGGACAAATAAACACTAAGACAGGACTCACAGTTCTTTGCAGTCAGCCCCACTAGGGTGGTGTGGATTTGCCGAATTTTTGAAATTATTTTAAGTACAACTATAAAAGTATTTAAAATTATAACTAGGACTGATAGAAAGTACAAAAGATGAGGGATTAAAATGTAAGTTCAAAGATGACTACCTGGTTGACCTATCAAGTGTTGACAGGGCCATGTTGAGGTCTCCCACAATTATTGTGTTGTTATTGATGTCCTCTTTCCAAGTTCTCAATAATTATATCTTGCTGATCTCTCACTAGGTGCTTATATATTTAATATTGCCATTTCTTCCTGTTGTATATATCCCTTTATTAGTAACATAGTGTTTGTCTTTGACCCTTACAACTTTTCTGAGTCTAAAGTTTGCCTCATCTGATATTTATATGGCCACTCCAGTCTTTGTTTTTGAGTCTGTTTATTCTGACTATTCAGGTGTGTTTATTGTAGGCAGCAGAAGATTAGATTCATCTTTTTGAAATATTCACCACTCTATGTCTCTTAATTGGTCCATTTAGTCCATTGATATTGAGAGAGAGTTGATTGCCACGTGAGTTAATGCTATATTTATTTATAAGATTTCTGTGTCTATTGGTTGACCTTGTCTTAAAGTAGGCCTTTTAGTTTCTCCTTTAAGACTGCTTTGTATCTGTAAAGTTTCTAAGCTGTTGTTTATCTGTGAAGCTATGTATCCTTCTTTCAAACCTGAACATGAGTCGGGCTGGGTACAGTATTCTAGGTGAAGCATCCATTTCATTCAGTCTTGTCACAATATCCCATGGAAGAATTAAATAATTAATGCTGGTGCTGGATGGAGATGGATGGAGGCCTTTATTCTTAGGCCCCAACCATGTGGCTTTATCCGCCATTAACCGGATGGGTCTGGGGTCCAGGAAAGCAACAGGTATTGAACTCCCTCACAGCCAGGCTTCAGGAAGCGTCAACTTTATTCATGCCCTATCCACCACACGTGTGGTCAATCTCAACCATTTATGCATGCTATTCTTAGCTTGCGCTGTTTCTTAACTTGTCCAGCCATGTATTTTCTTCATACCTCTCCATGCTGGCAGAAAGGGGCAAAAAGTCCTAATCCTCTCTGGTCAAAGCCTTATCTACCCTTTCCAAGACTCCTCCCAGGAAATGGGCGGGATCTTGCAGGTAAGGTTACAGATCATATCCAACTAAGACTCCTCCCAGGTAGTTACCTGTATCCTGGGTGGAGTTACATCCTACCACTGTCTTCTGGCCTTGAGAGTTTCTTGTGCCATGTCTGTTATAAATCTTAAGGATGCTCTTTTGAATGCAATTTCCTATTTGGATCTTGCTGCTTGCAGTATCCTATCCTTATCTGTGACTAGGATGTGTCTTGGGGTGCTTTTCTTTGGGTCTCTTTTAGCTGGTACTCTTCGGGTGTGCAGGATTTGGTTGCATGTAGTCATTATCTTTAGGAGTTTCTCTGTAATGATGTTCTTGATTGTTGATTCCTCCTGGGGATTCTCCTCCTGTGTTTCTGGGACTCCAATGATTCTTATGTTGCTTCTGTTGAATTTGTTGAACATTTCTATTTTGTTTTTTTGGGGAGGCCACACCCGTTTGATGCTCAGCAGTTTCTCCTGGTTAAGGGCTCAGAAATTGATCCTGACTTTGGGGGACCATATGGGACAGGGGGATCTAACCCTGTCATTCCTTGGCTAGAGCTTGCAAGGCAGACACTTTAACTCTAGCACCACCTCACTGGCCCCTCTATTTTCATCTGTTCAAAATCTTTGAGTATTTTTCCCATTGTCTTTTCATTTGCTTTGAGATTCTTTTCCAATCTGTTCTGTTGTATGGAGTTATTACGCCTCTCATGTTTCAGCTGACTAATTCTGTCTTCAGCTGCTGTTACTCTACTAGAGAGGCTTTCCATTGAGTTTTTCATTAACTCTGTGTCATTTTTCAGTCACATTATTTCAGTTTGGAGTTTTCTTTTTTCTTTTTTTTGTTATGCTTTGTTTTGTTTTGTTTTTGGGTCACACCCGGCAGTGCTCAGGGGTTACTCCTGGCTCCATGCTCAGAAATTGCTCCTGGCAAGCACGGGGGACCACATGGGGCACCGGGATTCGAACTGATGATCTTTTGCATGAAAGACAAACACCTTACCTCCATGCTATCTCCCGGGCCCTGGAGTTTTCTGATTTCCATATTTGTGGTCTGTTCATATTGATGTATGCTCCCCTTGAGTTCCATGAACATCCTCCGTATCTCCACTCTAAACTCCCATTCCAAGAGGTCAACCAGGTAGTTGCATTTATACCTGAGATGTGCAAGTTATAACTACTGTCTTATCCATTTTGCTGTGAAGGAATTAAAGAGGTCAGATAAGTGGCATGATAAGTGAATTTAGGCACTTTGACTATTGAGTCTGTCACCTTAATTTTATTGAATATTTTCTATAACCAATTGTTAAAATATTTGATGGGAAAAGATGAAAAAAATTAAAAAGATATCAATAACAACACAATAATAGTGGAAGATCTCAACATTGCCCTAAAACCCCTTGATAGGTCAACCATGTTGAAATCCAACAGAAATATATTTTCTCTGAAAAGAGAAACTAGATACATGTTCTTTTACAATGCACATGGGTTATTCTCCAGGATAGACTACATGCTGGTCCATAAAACATCTCTATAAACTCATGAGGACAGAAATTGTACAGTTTACCTATGCTGATGACAAGGCACAAAAATAAAAGTAAACTACAAAAAAAAGAAGAAAAGCTTTACCACTTGTAAAATAAACAGTTCACTATTTAACAACCAGTGGGTCAGCAATGAAATAAAAAAGAAAATCAAAGTATTCCTGTAAACAAATGACAATGAAGACACAAATTGTCAGAATTTATGGGACACAATAAAAGCGGTACTAAAAGAAAAATGACTACACAATCAGCAACCCATGTTGTTAGACAACAGTTCAAAAAGAACTATGGTACTAAAGTTTTTTTTTAATATAATTTTCTTCATTGTATTTAGTGGAACATGGTTCAGAGTGCTTACAAATGTTGCACTGGTGAAGTGGGGGTGTTCTTTATGACTAAAACCCAATTACAAACATGTTTGTAATTGTGGTGCTTAAATAAAGATATACTTAAAAATAATATAATCTGACTAAAAATAACCAACATGGCAAGTCAAAATTCAAGCCAAAATGAATAAATTAATCATTTGAATTATGACTAAGTTAAATATTATATGTATTTAATTTTAATAGCATTCTTTATTAGTAGGGTTTTTTGTGTGTAATGGTAATATTAGTATGGTTAATTTTAAAAATAATGCTATAATTTTTACTTTCAAGATGTCTTACAACTTTCATTACTATCTTGTAGGATCTAAATAGAAATATAGAGTCATAGAAGAATGCAAATTTGTCTTTACACCTTTCTGTTTCCATACTTAAAATGTAAATATCAAGGGGGGGTGAAATATTATTTGAAGAAGCAAAATAACTTTGGGAACTTCAAAATAATATCTGGCCTAGAGAAGATGCTACATGTAAGATAAGATACCAAAGAAGAAAAAGTTTGTGAACTAGTATATCTCTAGAGTGACATGCACAGAGGATAAAGTATAAAGAGACAATGAACTGTAGTTCATTTAGTCGTTAATATGAATGTAAATTATGCTTATAGGAAGTAAGTAGTGATGGGCAGAAATCAATAAAGAAGGCCATAGTAATGACTGGGATTTTAAAAAATTTTGAAACTCAGTCAAACTAAAAATTGGTGCTAAAGAGTTAGACAGTAGATATGACACTTGTCTTGCATATAGACTGCCCACATGCTGATTCTTAGCACTCTGTATGACTCCTGAGTCCAGTCATGTGTGGTCCTTGAGCAGATCCAATTAGTCCTGAGCATTGCCAGATGTGTTCCCAAAACAAAACATGACAAAGATCCTAATTAAAACTAATGCTTCAATTAAAAATTGTCCTAATTTATGTATAAGACCCTACAAAAAGAAGACCTAAAGATGAAAAATAAGTGTATGAAACAATGCTAAATATTCATATACATTTAGGGAATAGCATATTAAAATAGTGCAAAGTGTGCACCTATTAGAATGGCTAAACTGTGACAATACTAAATACTGGTGAGTATGTGTAGCAACTTGAATTATCAGTAATTTAAGGTAGGGATACCTTAAATTATAGCCACTTTGGAATACAATTTTCTAATTTCTTTTTTTTTTTTGGTTTTAGGGCCACACCCGGTGACGCTCAGGGGTTACTCCTGTCTATTGGCTCAGAAGTCGCTCCTGGCAGGCACGGGGGACCATATGGGGAAGCAGGGGATCGAACCACGGTCCGTCCTAGGTTAGCGCAGGCAAGGCAGGCACCTTACCTCCAGTGCCACAGCCCGGCCCCAATTTTCTAATTTCTTAAGAAACTAAACATGGAAACCAGAGTCATATAGAGTGGGTAGGATGATGGCCTTTCACATGATTGACCTGATTTGGAGTCCTGGAATAGAATATGGTCCCCCAAACCCAACCAAAAGTGATTCTTTTGGGGTTTTTTTGTTTGTTTTTTTTGGGGGGGGGGCCACACCCTGCAGTGCTCAGGGGTTACTCCTGGCTGTCTGCTCAGAAATAGCTCCTGGCTATTTATTTATTGAATAATAAAAAAGTAACTTATCATGCAATAAAGTTATATTGGGTATCAAATAAATAAGCCAAAGAAGTTAGTCTGATGGGGATATATGTAATACATAAAATGTATCATTTATCATGCTCCTAATAATGCTGTATGGAAAAGAAAGTACAATAAAATAAAGTAAAATTACGAGTTTACTAATTGTTGCCAATGATTGGTTAGGTAGGTGGGTCTGATAAGAGACTAGTTTCAGGACTGTTGGATTACTTTGAAATATTATGGTGGCTATACATCATCACATGAAAATATATCATTATATATACCATATATATGTGTATATCATATATATGATTATGTATCACATAGAATCCACAGCATAAAATTAAGCTCTAATATAAACTATGGATTTTAAGTTGATAATAATTAATGGATATTGACTCATAAATTATAACAAATGTAACACAATGATGTAAAATGGTTATAACAGGTAGGAAAAGGTCATGACAAAGGATGTGGGGGAAATTATTTACTTTCTTCTAAATTTTTTTTTCAATATTTTTATTAATATCTCTATTGATTACAAATAAAATTGTAGTTGGGTTTAGCCATATAAAGAACACACCCTTTCACCTGTGTAACATTCTTATCACCAATGTCCTAAATCTCCTTCCTCCCCATCCCACCCCTTACTGTACTCGAGACAGACTTTCTACTTCCCTCATTCATTCACATTGTTATGATAGTTGTCTATGTAGTTATTTCTCTAACTGCACTCACCACTCTTTGTGGTGAGCTTCATGTCATGAGCTGGACCTTCCAGCCCTCATCTCTTTTGTGCTTGAAAGTACAAAAATGTCTTTCATTTTTCTTAAAACCCATAGATAAGTGATACTATTCTGCATCTATCTCTCTCCCTCTGACATTTCACTCAGCATAATACATGTACATCCATGTATAGGAAAATTTTATGACTTCATCTCTCCTGACTGCTGCATAATATTCCACTGTGTACCACAGTTTCTTTAGCCATTCATCTGTTAAAGGGCATCTTGGTTGTTTCCAGTCTGCTTATTGTAAATAGTGCTACAATGAATGTAGGTATGAGGAAGGGATTTTTGTATTGTATTTTTATGTTCCTAGGGTATATCCCTAGGTGTGGTATAGCTAGATCATATGGGAGCTCAATTTCCAGTTTTTGGAGAAATCTCCATATCGCTTTCCATAAAGGTTAGACTAGAATAAGTGAATAAGCATTCCTTTCTTCGGCTGGAGTGATAGTATGGAGGTAAGTTGTTTGTCTTGCATGCGAAAGGATGGTGGCTCGAATCCCGGCATCCCATATGGTCTCCTGAGCTTGCCAGGAGTGATTTCTGAGCTTAGAACCAGGAGTAAGCCTTGAGCACTGCCGGGTGTGACTCAAAAACCAAAAAAAAAAAAAAAAAGAGTTTCTCGAACTGAGGTTGAAAGCCTCTGGTCTAGAAGGACTCAGTCCATTTTCATCTTATTTGATTTTTCACCCAATTCTATTGCTTTTCTTTCCTTCAAACAAAACCACATAACTCGAACTATCTAGCTCCGCCTCTCAAATAGAGGGGGAAACAAGGTAGGGTACCAGGACCAAACAGATATATGATCACTAGAAGTAAGCTAGTCACAGAGGGGACCACTTACTCTAGCAGCCCGGGGGATGATGGTGGGGGATAATGGATTGCAGGAAGGGAACGGGGTAGAGGGAGGACAAATAATTTGGTGATGGGTATTCCCCTGATTCAATGCTAATATGTACCTAAAACACACTGTGAAAGATATGTTAGCTAATATGGTAAAAAAAAAAAAGTTCTTTTCTCTCCACATCCCTGCCAGCACTGCTTGTTCTCATTCTTAGTGATGTGTGCCAATCTCTGTGGTGGGAGATGGTACCTGATAGTTGTTTTGATTGACATTTTCCTGATGATTAGTGATGTGGAGCATTTTTTCATGTGTCTTTGGGTCATTTGCATTTCTTCTTTGACAAAGTGTTTATTTCTTCTCCCCATTTTTTTGATGGGATTAGATATTTTTTTAGACTGATAAAATCAAAGTTGATTAGGTCAAAGTTAAACAATCTCAATCTTTTGGAAATTATTAATTCACAAAAGCAAGTTGTTAGCAGCACATACTCCCTACCAAAATAGCTATGCAAAGCTGAATATGAAATTGAGCAAATAGATCTATTTTGTATGTAGTATTGTATGTATTTCATGTCTGAGTAATTATCAACTATATAAGCAAATTTATAATTATTTTCTTACAAATTTACCAATATGTGGACTATTTATACTTTTTGAGCATTAATGTATAAATTTATAATGAACATTTAACACATGTTCACATGAACACACATTTAAGTGTATTCATATTTTCATTTATTCTGGGCATATATCAGTTATGAAACAGTTCAGTTAGATAGAAACTATGTTTGAAATTGCCAAATGGGGTCAGAGCGGTAGCACAAGTGGTAGGGCATTTGCTTTGCACTCGCTAACCAAGGACAGACTGCGATTCCATCCCCCAGTATCCCATATGGTACCCCAAGGCAGGATTGATTTCTGGGTGCATAGCCAGGAGTAATTCCTGAGCGTCACTGTATGTGGGTCCCCCACACCAAAAAGGAAATTGCCAAACTACTTTTGAAAGTTTCTATATCATTTGCATTTTCACCTGTATGTAAAAGAATTTGAATTTCCTCCATGTTTGCCAATACCAGAGAATATTTGGGAAGTTTACTTTATTTTGTTAGTATTAGCCACTCCATTTTTTAAATTTTGGTGTCTATGAATTGATGGTATTAAGTATTTCTTATATGCTTTTTTGGTAACCTATATATACTATATGTATTTTGCAAAATAGTGCTGGTATTTTCTTATTTATGCTCTGTTCTGTGTCATTTCTATTTAATTTTCTGAGTTCTCTATTCTGGGCACAATTTTTTCATCAGAAATACAGTCTTCGGTTTTTACATCATGTTATTAATTGTCATTAATTATGCTATACATTTTTCTTTCCTTTTTAAAATTTACTTTCCTTTCCATTTCCTTTTCATCACAATGACCAAAGGTGGCATATGGTAGTGATGCTGCTCATATACTTAGCTAGTTCACCAAATTTAGTTTTGGTGTTTACACACTCAGGTGTAGTGCTTACCTGAAAACTAGCACTTCAGTTGTCGTGTTTATACAAGAACCCACTGGGCTTGCAGTCCTTCAATTTGTTCAAGTACTTTCTGGTTGCTGTACTCTACAGGGCTCTGCAAACAGAAATAATTCCTACAACAGTGCTTGCCTTGTCTTTATTTGTGCTATTTAACTTATTTAATATCACTTTAATTGTGATACTTAGACAGAAGAGATCACACATTGTAGTGAAGCCAACGATCCCATACTACAGAGCTTCAAGGACCTGCTCAACATATATAGGTAGCACTGGGAGTAAAACTCATAACCACATGCTGACCTTTTATTATTCAGTCATCCCTGGAACCCTAAGAAAATCTTTTAAGTAACAAATTTCTACTTACATGATTAATTTATCAAGCTTTTTATTAAGCAGTTTGTATCTTTTTGCTCCCATTGTAGAAGACTACCTAATTTAAAAAAATTGCTCTGTACTCAGTTTTTTATTTTATGTTTTATGTTTTATATTTTGATTTTTCTTTCATTTTATATTTTCTTTGCAATAAAAATATTGTGGTTGGATACTGTGATTTCGTTTCATCTAGAAACTTTTTTTTTCTTTTTGGGCTACACCCGGTGATGCTCAGGGGTTACTCCTGGTTATGGGCTCAGAAATCTCTCCTGGGTTGGGGGACCATATGAGACACCGGAGGATCAAAACATAGTCTGTCCTACGTTAACACATGCAAGGCGAATGCTTTACCGCTTGCACACCCCTCTTTTTTAAACTTTCATTAATTTATTAACTTTAAAATTATGAATAATTATGAGATGAGAAGTAATTAAATGAATTAGCTGTTTCAGAACAAAATTATCAGGATGGGGCTGACATAGCACCGAGATCTATAAATATTTCTTTCAACAGAAGTCTTATGACCTTGGAAAATTATTTTATGTCTAAGATTAAGTTTTCTCCTTCAGAGAACCATATGATAAATGTGAAAACCATCTGTGGTCCTTCCTGATTTAATACCCTAGAGCTTCTAACTTGACTTGTGATAAGCTTCTAATAATATTTGCTTCTGAGAAGAAAAGTGAAAAACAAATCTTTTGGACTTTCTTGTGGATAACTAAATTTTTCATACAAAAGAGCTGTCTTATATTAAATTAGATGACAAATTAAGCAACTAGTGTATTAGTAATTAACTTTTTCTAGAAAATAATAATATGAAATAATTGACTGACTATTATATAATCAAACACTTCTCTGTGTAAATGTGCATATATATAGGGGGAAGGTGTGCGTATGGTCATTTAATTATTTAAACTCAGTGAAGTCAGTATCATCATTACCCCATCACATTTTCAACTTTACAAAGTAATAAACTTGAGGCACAGAAAGTTAAAGAATTTCCCAAGATTATGTTCATATAAGGGGAAAACTGGAGCTTGATTCTGATAAAATAGTATTATTCAAATGTAATTGGATTTGTTATGAATTCTTAGTTATTTGTGTGAAATAGATTTTGCAATTCTAATATTTTTTCTGTTCAATTAATTAATCAAATTTTACACCTTAATTTTGAACTTACAGTCAAAGAACATTAAGAAAAATAAAACAGAACCCATGTAAAATTACTTTGTCTCTCAAGACCCCAGATTGCAGTACATTATAACATTTCTTAGTGGTACACAAAGCAATCTAAAGCCATAAGATTTTTTT
>PVKC010043620.1:0-11738 GCA_004027635.1 Crocidura indochinensis | reverse complement strand
TAATTAAAAAGATCACTGATTGCTTGACTTATCCATCTTGGAGTAATAAAGTGGGAATGAAAGGTTATGTAAAATATTTTGATATTTTACTAAATCTGCTTATATGTGTTTACTCTAGGATATAAAGAAGAAGACTTTAATTGGCAGACTTATCTTAAGACTTGTAAAGCTCAAGCAGCTCCCAAGTCACTGTTTGAAAATCAGAATATAGTAAGTACATCAAAATACTTTTTTTTAAAAAAGAAAGTGGTTTTGAGAGTTCCCTTAGCATAAATTACAAGTAATAACAAAAATAACTGCAATAAATTTTGTTGCTTTGGTGTACAGAATATCCTAC
The DNA here is from genome assembly GCA_004027635.1 of Crocidura indochinensis. Taxonomy (NCBI): domain Eukaryota; kingdom Metazoa; phylum Chordata; class Mammalia; order Eulipotyphla; family Soricidae; genus Crocidura; species Crocidura indochinensis. Next base: position 11,401 of record PVKC010043620.1, on the reverse strand, counting down.
TATCCAAAAAAAATATTATCTAGAAAAAAGGCTTGCATGCAGAAGAACGGTGGTTCGAATCCTGGCATCCCATATGGTCCCCTGAGCCTGCTGGGGGCAATTTCTGAGCATAGAGCCAGGAGTAACCCCTGAGCACTGCCGGTGTGACCCCAAAACAAAAACAAACAATAAAAAGAATAACCTTACTGTAAATAAACTAAGACCAGCTTAAAATAATTCACAGATAAATACCTATTTCTTAGCTATCTCTTTGAGGGGAAGAAGTATTACAGTACATCTAGGCGATTCTTTTTTGTTGTTATGGTGCATAAGAAGTTAAACTGGGATATTTTGTTTTTAGTGTCTACTATTTAAGAGTGTTATTGAAATGGGATTCACATAGTGAGATGACTGTCACCATCTCTAGATATACTTGCTGGAGACTGATTTGTTTTCACTTCAGCTTCTAGCTTCTCTTTGCAGTAGAATTGACACACGCATAGTATGATTATAACAAGTTTTTCTCTTGCCATCTCTGAGGAACCTGGTATGCTATATTCATTCTCCTTGCCCAAGCTTTGGTCTAATTGGAATGAACAGAGAGTGAGCAGGTGAAAAACCAGTACCATTTTTATAACTTTATACTGACTCAGTTGGAAGATGAGCCTGGCATATATATCTGGCAATAAGTGAGCTACTTGGCTTTAAGCCCTTGATTTAAAGAGATTTCCAATCACTTTCCACCCTGCTACCCATTCAGGAGCACTGGATCAGGGCAAACCTGTCCTACAAAGGGACCATCATGAAATCTATACACTGTAGACTATATTCTTTCATGGGTATGGACTAACCCTTTCAAATTCACCAGTCAGATACTCTGGCTTCTCTTTACATCACACAAATCTTTCGCCTTTTACCGAATACACCAGATTCAAAGAACTGTGAGTGAGAGTGAGAGCAGATGATAAAGTTTTACTAATGGGATTCTTTTCAAAGAAGTAAATATCAGAAATGTAGCAAAACCTTTTTACCCACTCCAAATGCCTTTCATTTTGGAAATGATGCTAAATAGTTATTTTGAGGACATCAGTTCAATGATGAAAACATCTCTATTTCTATTGAACCCGAGATGGATTATATTAGAGAAATGTGTGTATTGGGGGTGGAGCATTGTTAATGAACCATAGATGCCCATGTTGCTACATTAAAATATTTTAATTAAAAGTATTTTAGCTAAATTGCTGACATGAAAATACTGCCTTGTCAATATTCTTAGACAGTAAAGGAGAAGAGACAGGTGGAAACATCAGTGATCTGCCGTAATCGCTTTAATTTTACTAATCTTTTTCATGATCTCTCATGATCAATTCAGTAAGAGCTTTCATTAGCTACCTCGAGTCATCTTAAATTCTAAGCATTGCTAGGGAACCGTTTGACCATGGACTATATGTTTGATATCTAGAAATATTAATTTTTTTTATTTTGTGAATCCTGGCTTTTAAAATACTGTAGTATTTATTATCAGAAAGCATAATATCAGGAGTTAAATGTACAATAGAGATTTATGTCTAACATTTGTGTTTCAGTTCAGACAAAATTTAGCTCTGAATTAACTTTTAATTACACCTGTTTATATTTTTTGAGTTTTATTTTGCATTGTCTTTAGAATAGTGTCTGTACTCCTCAATTTGTTGAACTGCCATCCAAGCCCACTTTTGAGATTAAAATATTTTTCCTTACAAGAAGATGGCAAACAAGCCAGAGAAATAGCACAAGAGATAGGTTGCTTGCCTTGCTTGCACCTGATTCCCACCAACCCATTACTTTGTTGTAATATAATCCCCCCAGAATAGCAAGAGTTGATCTTGAGGACAGAACCAGAACTAACCCCTAAACATTACCTGGTATGATCCCCAAACCTTATGATCAAAATCTCAATGTTATGGGATATTTTTTTTTACTGCTTCTCACACTACTTATTAGTGAACTTTTCACTATTTAAGTTGCATTTTCCAGATGACTAATGCTATGGATGTTTTTTCATTGAAAAGTATTCTAAATGTCTGTAGGTATGCAATTCATTCTTTTGGTGATCTGTGAAGTATATCTTTAGTGTTAAATAAAAGTTCTAGTAATTTGCAGTTTCAATTTCAGTGTATGAAAATGACTTCCTCTTTAGAGAAATCTTTTAAGAAATAGTGGATTTGTTAACTTATTAAGTGAATTTTGTGTGAAATGATGTTCATTTTGAGTATATAATTAAAACTTATAGAGTGAATAAAACTTGACTAAATTGTAGTGGTAATCATATAAAGGATCTAGCAAACCACTGTTAAAATGAATTATATACTCAGGGGTTGTGAAATATTTTAGTTTGGTGATACAATGCTAGTTTATTTTGGGGGCCACACACAGGGCTTAGGAGTTTCTTCTAGGTCTGTACTTAGGTCACTCCTGACAGGCTTGGGGCACCAAATGGGGTGCCTGGGATCAAACTCAGTATGCAAGGCAAGCACCCCACCAACTGCACAGTGTTTCAAGTCTAATGGAATTGTTCTGTTGGAACAATTGTTGTCTGTTGGAAAACTGCTCTGCTGTGAAACTTGTCTTTTATTGGTAATGTCTCTGAATATAACCCATGGTTGCTATGCTAGTTAACAGGAGATACAGATAGGGGGCAAGTGCTTCTTAAGTGTGTGCTTATCCCCAATTAAATCTGTGTGTTTTGTAGACAGTGATCCCATCAGGATTTCGTGTTGGAATGAAGCTTGAAGCTGTAGACAAAAAGAATCCAGCATTCATCTGTGTTGCTACGGTAACAGATATGGTGGACAATCGTTTCCTCGTGCATTTTGACAACTGGGATGAAAGCTATGACTATTGGTGAGAAAGACATTTTCCATTGCTGTGCTCCTTATCCAGTTCTGTGTGTGTTTTCCCCTAAAAGGCAGGTACATGGTTTTAATATAGTAAAAATGCAAATTTTACAGCAAAAATGGCATTGGTCTGCTAGACTCCTGAAATAATTTTTCCCCTGGGGCGTGGAGTTGGGGAGGGGCACTTTGAAATGGTTCTGAAGAGGTAGAGTGGGCAATGTTGGTGTAATGTTGGTGTTCATTGGGAGGATCATATGATTCTGGGAATTACCTCTGTGTGGTCTGGTGGTAAAGGAGCCTCCAAAGGCTAAAACTGGTGATACTTAAGAGATAATCAAGTGCAAGAATTGAACTGGAGTCATTATGTGCCTTAACCCCTATACTGTTTCATACATGTGTCTTAACCCCTATACTATATCACTGATCCCTTTCCCCCATTTCAGAATTTTAAATTTTTACACGAAGGATATTGTACATATTCTAGAATATAGCACATATTCTAAATAATATCCTTAATTCTGCTTTGTGGTTTGTATTTTAATGAACTTCCTATAGAGGAAGTACGGTTTCCTTAGCCACATTCCCATAAAGTGCTCAAAAGTGAGTATCTTGTGCCTTTAGCAAAATGTAATCTTTTTTTTCATATTTGTATGCTCAATCAGTAACTTAATGATTTATAGGAATTAAATGTAAATATATTAATAATGGAGGCTTGCTTCCATTGTTTATTTCATTGCATAACTTGCTTACAATAGTATTAACCTTTGTAGCTATGATGTACAAAGTTATTGTATTGACAGAAAAGTGCCACACTACTCCATCTTTGTCCTTTACCACCACCACCACCCCCACCCCCAGATATGTTTCAGGATCACAAGCATTGCTTCGGGACTTATGCCAGTTCTAGGCTTGAGGAAACCTTGAGATGCTAGGAATTGAATTTGAATATTCTACATGTAGAACATGTGCTTAGGCTTTTGATCTGTGTTCTCATTCCAAGGATACTATATTTAAATCCCTAAAATCCTTGTATATACCACACAAAGCAATAGGAAAAACATAAAATTATGTGATTTTTAATCATTTACTAACCTCTGACTTTTATTATAAAACTTGGTTGTCTTGTTGACAATTCCAGTCAAGGTTTGCAGCCAAGTCCTCATTATATTATTTTCCATAATCTTTCATTCATCATGTATTTTTTGGTTTTGCCTATTCATTGGTGATTAATTATCTATATTGATCACAGGTGTGAGAAAACTTTAATTTGAAAGCCCTTTTATTTATCTGAACATCTCTCCACCCTCAGATTTGATGTACACTCATGATGTCGTTAGTACTGATATCTGTGACCAAGGATCCAGCTCTTTAATAAGTGATACACTAAATCAGTTATTGGAAATTTTTTTCATTGTAATCAGTTTTTTATTTACTTAAGGAAAAGTTTTTTAGCTTTGATATAAACAAAATGAAAGACTAAGTTATATTTGTGATTTTAACATTCTGAAACTGTAAATTGATTGCTTGTTTTATTTATTGATGTATGTCTTTTAAAAATATTCTTCTAAGAAATGAGTGATAAAGAAGGCCAGAAAAAAAATATCACTTTTTGGGGGGAAGTGGGAAGCACACTGAGTAGTGCTTAGGCCTTACTCTTGGCTCTGCATGCAGGAGTCATACCTGGTGAGCTCTGGGGACTATCTGGGGAACCAGGGATTAAACCCGGGTCAGTCACATGCAAGGCAAAAGCCTTAACTCTTGTACTATCTATCTGCACAATCATTTTTGTTTGATGCCGAATGCATATGAAATAGAAAGGGTCTTTTAAATTATTTGTTGTCTATTTATAGAGGGGGTCATACTCAGCTGTGTTCAAGGGTCATTAGGGTCACTCCCAGGGATGCTAGGGGGTCTAGCAGTGCCAATCCCTGGCAGTGCTTTATTGGGGGCAAGGCCAATGGGTATATAGACAGGGACTGAAGCCAAAATCTTGCACATGCTAGACATGTGCTCTGCCACTTGAGCTCTCTCATGTGCTGGTACTTTGTTTAGAAAGAGGAGAAGCAAATGTGTGTGTGTTTTTTTTTTTTAAGCTCTGGTTTTGTGGTTTTACGAGTACATACTAATTATATTTAGGTTGAAATTTACTTTGAAGATCTTACTTAAATGTCTGACTAGTGACATGAATCTATTTGTTAATTCTCAGAAAAAGAATAGTGTGTTCTCTTCCACAATTTGCAATTAAGGCACATTGGAAGTTACTTAAGAACACTGGAATTTCTCCAGCTTTGTTAAGTATTATGTTCTTTGATCTTTGAATTTTGTAATGATTTTTATCTGCATAAATTACTTAGACATATAATTGAGGTTACAAATTGGATTGCCTTTCCCTGATTTTAAGTAATTTGGAATTGAACATTTTTCTTTAAATTAGTGATTTTTTTTTCTTTTACTTTAGTGATGATTTGAAATTATTTTTTATAAGATCTATGCTGTGTATGTGTATATCTTAGTGCACACATTTATACATTTGTGGCACTAAATGATTAGCTGCAGTGAAATATTTTTTCCTCTCAGGAGGAACACTGAGAAAATTTATATAGGTTGGAGATGAGATTTTTGTTTGCTTGTTTGTTTTTAGTCTGGTGTTTTGTTTGTTTAGGGCCACACCCAAGGTAGCTCTGGCTCAGGACTTACTTGCTGGTAGGGTTTTGGGGAGCATAATGGATGCCAAGAATTGAACCTGGGTTGACAGGGCACCCTTTTTCAAAGAATCACCCTACCTGCTATATTATTGAAGTTTTGTTTTTAAAGTGAAAATTGCTTTACTTCTGAGTTTGTTTTGTTGTAAAAGTAGCTTTTAATTGTATTGCTTTAACAGTCATTAAACTTAGAAATAGTCTTAAATAGTCTTATTTAAGGCATTCAAAACTAGAAAGGACTTAGAAAAAAGAATAAAAAATGGGAGTATGCCTCCCAGGCTGTGCTTGGAGGATGGTGTGCAGCCTTAGGGCTGTACCTTTTTTGTTTAGACCCTGGCAAAACAAACAAGGAGGAGTCATCAACCCTTTCTCCTCAGGCACTGAAAAGGAAATTACCTTAAAAAAAATTACTGTTTTGTTTGTTTGTTTATTTTTTGTAACCTTGTCTGTGGAGAACCAAGATAGCCTGACCACAAAACTTAGCCTATTGTGGAAATAGGTCTGGTGATAGGAGGTTGCAATTTCATCCATTTCTGATTTAAAGTCAGGAGTTTCATTGAGTCAGTGCAAAAATTTTTAACAAATTGATTAAGGATGGGAGAGAAACATTATATTAGTCCATTAGAACAAACGGGGCGGGGGGGGGGGCAGAGAGATAGCACAACAGTAGGGAGTTTGCCTTGCACGCAGCCAACTCAGAACAGATGGTGGTTCGAATCCTGGTATCCCATATGGTCCCCCAAGCCTATCAGGAGCAATTTCTGAGTGCAAAGCCAGGAGTAAACCCTGAGCGCTGCTGGGTGCAATCCAAAACCCAAAAAACAAAACCAAAAAAAAAAAAAAAAACAAACAAACATAGGGCTCTAGTTTTCTCTTGAATGTACTATAAACAAAGTTTTTTGTTTTTCTGATTCTTGGGCCACACCATGATATTCAGGATTTACTCCTGACTCTGTGGGGATTGGGGGATACATGGTGTGCCAAAGATTGAACTCTCTTTGACTAAATGTAAGGCAAGTATCACTCTGGCCCCTGTAAATCTATTTCTTAAAGAGATCAAACGTTTTAATAACTTGAGAATAATAGTGATTTTTGAACTTGAGAATAATAGTGATTTTTGGTATCTCTTCATATTAAAGTTGAGACATCATTAGTGTTTTTAGTTTCTCAGAAATTTTGGAGCTAAGAGATTAGTCATCCTGTTAAATTGAAAAACATAAGGTTGCTGATTTACAGCGATGAAAATGGAAGACCTAGGTAGCCCTGTACTTCAAGAGAGAAATAAATACAAATACCACTGTTTGGGCTGCAGGGGAGATGGTTAGTGGTTAATTATTAGTAGGATCAGTCTACTTGGCACACCTACTGAAGGGCTGACTCACTCTTACGGCTTCCATGGGGACAATGGAATGGAGCTGGAGAAAGAAGGGATGGTAGGTATAAGTACGTAGAGGAATAATATTTCTGGCCAGGGAAAGCACTCCATTGTATTTAGGACCAAGGGTGTAAACTAGAACGTTTGGGGAATGGCCTTCAGTATGTTCAGTAAATGACACAACTCTTCTAAGCTTTAGCTGACCCCTTTGCAAAAGGGATTGCTGATTATATCTATATTGTTAGGATGTTCGGAAGGACTAAAATCGGCAGAAAGCCATTTGCAATAGGATAAAGAGATAGCCTGAAGATTGTTAAGTAAGCAGGGAAGATTGGTCCTGAAAGCAAAAGTGGAGTATTGCTCATTTTAGAGGAAGGTTTTCTTAGAGAATTTTGAACTTTAAGACATCAGAGGGTGGAGAAGACTAGTCAGAGTAAAAGTGAAGTTAGATATGGAACCAGGTCATCTAGGAAGGACTGATCTTGAGAAGTACTAAAAATCTCATAGTTTATCTGGTAAAAAATTAAGGGATAAAAGGAAAAATTGACATTAGGGTAATGAGAAGGCAGCTCCCTTGCTTTTTCTAAGTGAGTATTAGTGAGCATTCAAAAACAAATAATAATGATTTTTAAAACCTAATATAGCTAATGGAATAGGAAATGAATTAGGAATGAAAAAGAATGAGGTAGCCCAATCTGATGAGCTTTGGGTATAGACTTAGTACTGAAATATACTATGTGGAGTACTAAGATCTTGAGATCATGCTTTGGAACAGGGAAGTGGGTGAGGACCAGCATCCTGTGTTTCTCTAATTTTCGAAGCAAATAGAGCTTAAAATGAAGACTGATCTCCTTAAGTAGGTGTCTTGAAATGTTCTTGTTTGACTCTGCTTACGTCGGAGTTTCCCGATGTGTGTGAATTGATTTTGTTTAGCTTTTGGCTATAATTTGTAAAAACCAGGGCATATTTATCTCTAACTGAAAGAAATCATTTAACCTCTGCATCTTCATAAATTTAGAATTCAAAAATTGGTTCCCTTAGTATTATAAATAAAGGTTTTCTATGGGTTGATTCTCTGGTACCTGACAAACACTGAATTCTAACAATCTAATAAGTTTCTTAGCAGTACTTACTTTATTTTTTATTTATTTTTTAAAGTTAACGTTTTCAGTGGATTAAACATTACTGAAGTTCATTTGGAATAATAAACACCCATGAATAGCTAGAGCAACCCTTGTGAAAAGAGTCATCACTTTCCACAATTATAAATTGTACTACAAAGTAATAGTCATTAAAACAGGACCCCAGATCAGTGGAATAGGTTTGAGTATTCAGAGAATATTACCCCAACATACAGTCAATTCATCTTTTTGTTTTGTTTTGTTTTTTTTGTTTTTGGGTCACATCCGGCAGTGCTCAGGGGTTACTCCTGGCTCCATGCTCAGAAATTGCTCCTGGCAGGCACGGGGGACCATATGGGGCACCGGGATTCGAACCGATGACCTTTTGCATGAAAGGCAAATGCCTTACCTCCATGCTATCTCCCAGGCCCCAATTCATCTTTAATAAAGGAACAAGAAATGCAAAATGGAGCAAGGAAAGCCTCTTCAACAAGTGGTGTTGGAACAATTGGTCAGCCACTTCCAAAAAAGCAAACTCAGACCCCCATTTAATACCATGTACAAAGGTCAATTTCCAATGGATTAAAGACCTTGATATCAGACCCAAAAGTATATGGTATATAGAACAACATATACCGGTAGGTAAAACACTCCTTGACATTTAGACTAAAGGTATCTTCAAGCAGGAAACACACTGTTCAAGAAAATGGAAGCAAAGATAAACAGAATATATTAAGCTGAGAAGCTGATGCATTCCCAAAAAATTAGTGATTCCAAAGGCATCCACAGAATGAGCTACCCATCAGATAAGGGGTTAATATTAAGATATACAGGGTACTGACATAACTCATCCCATGGGAAGAAGAAATGAACACTTTATCAAAGAAGAAATACAAATGGCCAAAAGGCACATGAAAAAATGTTCCATGTCACTAATCATCAGGGAGATACAAATCAAAACAAGGAGATACCATCTCTCACCACAGAGACTAGCACACATTACAAAATACTAGAACAATCAGTGCTGGCAGGGATGTAGGGAGAAAGAGACTCATTCTCTGCTGGTGAGAATGTCACCTCACCTCGTCCAGCCTTTATGAAAATCAGTATGGCGATTCCTCAAAAAACTGGACATTGAGCTCCCATATGATCCAGCTATACCACTCCTCGGAATATACCCTAGGAGCACAAAAACACAATACAAAAATGCCTTCTTCACACCTATATTCATTGCAATGCTATTTACAATAGCCAGAATCTGGAAACAACCAAGATGCCCTTCAACAGATGAATGGCTAAAGAAACTGTGTTACATATAAGAACTATGCAATATTATGCAGCTTTTCCCAAGTCATGAAATTTTCCTATACATGGATGTACATGGAAACTATTATGCTGAGGGAATAAAGTCAAAAGGAATAAGACACAGAATAGTCTCACTCATTTATGAGTTTTAAGAACATTTAAAGACATTATTGTAATAATGACCAGAGACAATAGAGATGAGGGCTAGAAGGACCAGCTCAAACTATGAAGTTCACCACAAAAAGTGGTGAGTGCATTTAGAGAATTAACTTCTCTAATAACTACCATGACAATGTTAATGAGTGAGAGAGGTAGAATGCCTGTCTCAAATACAGGCATGGAGTGGGGAATGAGGGGGTGGGGGCAATGGTGGTGAGAATATTGCACTGGTGAAGGGGGTGTCCATTTTATGACTGAAACCCAACTACAATCTTATTTGTAATCATGGTGTTTAAATGAAGATATTATTTTCAAAAATATGAAAAAGAAAAATAGAACACCAAAAAAAATAAAATTAAATTAACTTGATTTTTATATGTATTTAGATATAAGCATATACTCAAGAAAGGAAAGAGGCATCCAGCAATCCAACAATATCAAATTTGTCACATTATTTTTTCTTGATTATATTTCCCTTTCTTACATTTCTGCATTTGAACACTAGATGGGACTAAGAGATGACTTGTTTTACAACAGTAACAGAAAATATTTCACAGGTTCTGATTGAATCATTTTTTGCTTAGTAAGAATATTAGTAAAATGGAAAAAAAAGGTTACTTTGACTTTTACAATTGAGTTGACATTTTTGTTTAAATGTTAACTTGATCAATATTTTGATAATATTAAAACACTTTGTGAGATTTAGGTAGTACAGAACCGAACTATGTCTTTATTTTCTCCTTATTTATAACTTATAGAGAAATCCAATAAAATTGTGACCTTGTAACAACTGATGTTCTTATTTAATTTCCATAAAGGTTGTAGGTCAATAATAAAAGAGTACTTGATACTTGTATTAGATTGGGAAAAAAGATAAATGTTTCACATATTTTTCATTTTAATAAGCAAAATGGCTTGAGTTCTTCAAAAATAGCTCTCAGATAAAATATCCCTAAAATAAATTATTATTTGTGATCTATAACTAGTGATTCTCTAGAAAAATATTAGTAGACCTAGAAATATTACTCTAGACTTTTATATTAAAATGTTTTATGAAGAAATGTTTTAACCCAATGTTGACTTAGTGGTGATAATTTTCTTTTCATATTTTCAAAACAATGACACATGCATACATATAAACCTAGTAACGTTTTAGAAAAATGTGGGCAAGAAATAACAAAAATTAATATGAATGGGGTATTTTAAGCTTTTAACTATATATTGAATGGTATTTTTTATTAAAACAAGTAGAGAAAAATGTTCTCAGATGGGATTGCATCAATTCTTTTGTATTGTTCAGTGCTGATTTCTATGACAGGTTCATTTAGAAAGTAGTGACTAATACATTGATCTCATTCACTTAGAACCTTTCTAAGCCATTTATTCCCTTTTTTTTTTTACTTAAAAACTTCTTTTCCATAATCTGCAACCACTGCCCACCTGGTTTTTTGCTTCTTGATTTCTAATTTAAAGGGTTAAGCTGAGGGCCGAAGAGATAGCATGGATATGGGGTGTTTGCCTTTCATGCAGAAGGTCATTGGTTCGAATCCCGGCATCTCCTATGGTCCCCCGAGCCTCCAGGAGTGATTTCTGAGCATAGAGCCAAGAGTAACCCCTAAACGCTGCTTGGTGTGAGCCAAACACCAAAGAAAGAAAAAGAAAGAAAAGAGAAAGGGTTATGCTGAGATTTTCTGATCTTTTAGGATGTTGTTCTTAATAGGTGTGGTAACAGAGAAAAACTGACTTCCTTGTCATTTTCTAGAGTTTAAACTAGAGTTTTATAGTGTTTTTCAGACACACACACACACACACACACACACATTGAAAGTGGCTTTTTTCTAACACACACACACACACACACACCACACTCACTCACCTTGTTTT
>PVKC010043619.1:0-11728 GCA_004027635.1 Crocidura indochinensis | reverse complement strand
GAGGATGGAAACAGTATTTGGAGGGGGGGAATTGAGAGGCCACACTTAGTAGTCTTACTCTGGACTCTGCTCAGTGATCACTTCTGGTGGTGTTCATGGGGGAACCATAGGCAAAGATAGATTTTGAATTTGGGTCTAAGGCAAGTGGCCTACCACTCTTTGTTTCTCTCTGCTTCTGTTTCTGTTTGTGTCTCTCTGTCTCTGTGTCTGTCTCTCTGTCTCTGTCTTTTGTCTCTTTCTGTTTCTTTCTGTCTCTGTCTCTTGTTTCTCTCTGCTGTCTCTGCCTCTCTGGATCTGTCTCTGTACTTGCCTCTGTTTCTGTGTCTGTCTCTCTGTCTCTGTCTTTTGTCTCTTTCTGTTTCTTTCTGTCTCTGTCTCTTGTTTCTCTCTGCTGTCTCTGCCTCTCTGGATCTGTCTCTGTACTTGCCTCTGTTTCTGTGTCTCTGTCTCTGTCTCTGTCTGTCTCTGTTTCTGTGTCTCTCTCTCTCTGAGTCTCTGTCTCTGTCTCCAGTCTCTGTTTCTGTGTTTCTGTTTCTGTGTCTCTGTCTCTCTTTCTCTGTCTCTCTCTGTCTCTGTCTCTCTCTGTCTCTGTCTCTGTCTCAGTCTCTCTCTCTCTCTCTCTCTCTCTCATCAGAAAAGAAAAATACTCTTCATGTTATCACAAACCTGCCCTCTTGTCTTGGCCCACACCATCTGTAGCACATGGTGAAATAATATTGCCCATGATCCTGTAATTATCTCTGGCTACTGCCATGAACTTGCTCCGTGCTTCTTAAGAGGGTTCAGTGGCAGTCGTGGTAGCTGCTTCTTCATCTTTTTAATTTACCGAGAGGTCACTGGATCTCCGGGAGACTAGAGGGGTGCCCTCTTCCGGCCAGGAAAAGGCTCCTTCACAGGGAGGGGAGCACATGAGTGAGAGCTTTGGAGGAGTTGCCCACTGTGCTAATAAAGATGCTGAACTGAGGGCCAAGTGCATCTAAATTGCTGCCTTCACTGCAGTTGCCACTCGTGTCCTCCTCCTCCTCCTCCTCCTCCTGCTACCCCACTTTGAGGTTGCACAGCCTGTCATTATGTCATCTCATATGCTCATGGGACCCACCCAGCTCCCTCTGTCACAGATGGAATCACTGGGGTCCAGAGAAAAAGCACGTCTTGCTCTGTCAAGGTTATAGGAAGACAGCAGGGATTGTTGTAGCCCATGGAGACAATGTTTAAAGGAAGCACCAAAGGACCTGGCATAGTTTCCATGGAGTCAATGCATTAGTTATTATTAAAAGAACAACAGGGGGCCAGAATGGTAGCACAGTGGTAGGGCATATGTCTTGCATGCTGCTGACCCAGGATGAACCTGGATTTGATCTCCAGCATCTCATATGGACCCTCGAACCTGCCAGGAGCAATTTCTGAGCACAGAGCCTGGAGTAACCCCTGAGCACAGCAGGTTGTGCCCCCCCCCAAAAAAGAAAAGAATAACAGCATGTGCCAGAGAGATAGTAGCATAGCATGTAGATCATTTGCCTTACCAACCCAGGTTGGATCCCCATTATCTCATACGGTACCTCTTAGCCCATCAAAAGTGCAGAGTCTGGAGAAGCCCTGAGCATTGCCAGGTGTAGACTGTCTCCCCCCAAAAATAGCAAAGATCAAAGAGATAATAAAGGAGTAAGACATTGCCTTGCATACTGCCAATTCCAGTTCAATCTTCAGAACCAGGTATGACCCAACTTCTTTCAAAGAATAATAGCAACATGTATACTATAATGTACAAGCAATCCTATGACATTCTATCTATCCTGGTGAAATAAAGGATAGTTATGTTCCCATATATAGAACTCTTTGTAGCTATTATAAAGGTGATAGAATAGTGCAGGGGGCCCGAGCGATAGCACAGTGATAGGCTGTTTGCCTTGCACACGGCTGACCCAGAACGGACTTGGGTTTGATCCCCAGCATCTATATGGTCCCTCAAGCCAGGAGCAGTTTCTGAGCACATAGCCAGGAGTAACCCCTAAGCATCACAGGGTGTGGCCCAAAAAACAAACAAGCAAAAAAAAGAATTATACTTGCAGTATGATTTCATCCACATAATACATGCAATACAAAGGTCACTTAAGACTCTATGATTATGCCCATTTATTTATATAAAGCAGGAGGAATGCACTGAAAGATATGTATTGCATTGCTATTTTAATTTTTAGTTTAAATTACATATATTTATTTTAAGGGTGCTCACCCAGTGGTACTTGGGAATTTGTTGTGCTGGGGATCGAACTTAGGGCTCTGGCATAGGAAGTATACATTCCACTCCTTTGAATCATCTTTCTGGCCTCATGTCCTCCTTTGTAAAAGGAAAAGAAAAAGCCAAGAAATCTCTCAAAAGAAACACTATGAATTACAACTCAGAGTGGCTAAGAAGAAATGGGAACTGGGAATGACAGGCAAAGGGAACCAGCATTTTCTATGATGTTTTAATTTGACTTAATCTTTTCAAGAAGATTTAAGTCTCTCCTGAAACAAGGTGTAAACGAGCAAGTGAGTTATTTGGATTCTCTCTATCTTCTATCCCTCAACCACCCCAGTTCCTTCCCAAGAGACAGTCTTTGTTACCAACCATCCTCACCTTGTCTTTTGCATCTCTCCAAGATTGTACAGTACTATGCATTTGCAAACAAGCTAATGCATCTGAACTTTCAAAAAGCTCAGATTGTAGTTTCCAAGTTGACACCTGAGTTGGCACTGAGAATCAAAGACCTTTGATAATGCAAGTTGTAAAAGGGAGTTTCTTCGGCTAGCCGAGGTCTAAGTCTCCTTCAATACAAGGACCCCCATTCAAATTTCCAAGCTGCTTATATAATAAGGGCTTTTACATGCTGCAACAACTAAAACATTTCACTGGTTAATACAAACAGTTCATCCTTCATCACATACAGGATTGGCCCATTTGCATTTGCACACAAATCATATTATGTCTTAGGGCTGATGTCCCAACTCAACTTTGTGTCAAGGGGTCCTTATCTGGTAAAATATTCAGACCCACCTAGTTCCTCTACTTCAGCAGAACAGGGAGGGCCATGCCCTTTACAGGGAGGGTATATTTTTCAGTTTTATCTTTGGGTTAATACTCTCTGCCTATGGGAAAGATGTAGAGTGAAACAATACTTTACAGTGGCTTCACTGGGGGCTTAGGACCACCTTGGTCCTAGGCCCAGGGGGCTTTGGTTCTTACAAGATAACTTGACTTGTGGTATCAAAAATGTTCTTGACTAAAATGAAACTTTCAGTAACTTTAAAATCATTTTTTCAAGAGTGAAGAATTTTTCAGCACCTGAAAATATTTAGACAGAACTCATCATTGTTGTTGTTTTAGAGTCACACTCCTGGCTCTGTGCTCAGGAATTACTCCTGGCAGTGCTTAGGAGACCACATGGGATGCCAAGGATGGAGCCCAGGTTGACTGCATGTAAGGCAAATGTTTTGCCTGCTATACTAGCTAGCTCTCTGGTCCTGAGAATTCATATTAATTAATTCAAGGAAGAGAACTGAAGGTAGACATTGCACCATTCCAATATAAATTCATTTAAATTGAAAATTCTCAGTCCACTAGGAGTAGAAAGAAACAACAACCAAGTAGGACATTTGCTTTAAATCCATAACAAACACCATGCTTGATGCTTCAAAATGGAATGTTTTTGCACAAGGTTAGAACAAGAATGTTTACTCCCACTCTGCCTACATTACCTTATACAGAATTCTCTGACCTGCACGATAAGTCAAGAAAAAGATATAAGAGGCATTTAGGGGGGTAATCCAAAACCAATTCAGAGGAGCAACAGAGCTGTTCTTCAAAAAAAATTAAACATACAAGCTTTTTCCACTCTGGAGAAGCCTGTGTTCTCTCTTGAATACGTATACTCTTTTCTTTCCCATCACATCTCTCTAAATATCTCTTTAAAAAATTTTTTTACTTCACTAAATTGTGGTTTTTGTTTTTGTTTTTGGGTCATATTTGGTGGTTCTCGGTGGTTACTTCTGGCTCTGTGCTAAGAAAACGCTCCTTAGGCTTCGGGGACCATATTGGAGGCTAGGGATTAAACCCAGGTCTGACCCAGGTCAGCCATATATGCAAGGCAAAGGCCCTACCACTGTGCTATCACTCCAGCCTCTTCACTAAAAATTTTTTAGCACAACAAAAAATTAAGATGATAAAAAGATGAAACATAATATTGAAAGACACAAGAAAATGAAAATAAGGGTAGTAGGGTGGCTGGAGAGATAGTTCAACAAACCAGAGTTGGCCTGGGTTTGATCCCTGGCACCACATGATCTCCTGAGCATCAGCAGGAGCAACCCCTAAACAGTAAGGACAGAGCAGCCCTCAGTTTTTCTGACATGGGTTCCAACCACGTCTTATGAAAACCCTGATGTTTCTCTAAGTATCACAAGAAAAACTGACCCTAGAGGTTGACTCTTGCTTGGAGTTGTTGAGATGCCCCAAAACTTATAATAACGGAAAGCAAAGTTTGGCCAAAAGAAACCGAGGACAGAGTGAAGCCACCTAATAAAAGCTGTGTAAGGATATGAGTGAACAGGCAACTCACACAAGGAAAAACACAGATGGCCAGTAAGCACGTGGGACGATTCCTGCCACGCTACATGCATGGCAATATAGCAACAGCACCACAAGCTGCCTGGTGTTGGCCTTCATCCTGTTGGCAAGAATGAAAAGCCAGCTGATTGCAAGAGAGTGAGAGTCTTGGCCACAGGCACACAGTCAGGAGGATATACACAATTACCCACCTCTTCTCAGTGAAGCTGAAGGTGTGTGCACAGCTCCAGTCCTGTTACCTCACTTGCTCGGGATCAGTTTAGTGTATTTTAAAACTAGTGATCTCGGGGGCCGGGCGGTGGCACTGGAGGTAAATGTGCCTGCCTTTCCTGCACTAACCTAGGATGGACCACGGTTCAATCCCCTGGTTCCCCATATGGTCCCCCGTGCCTGCCAGGAGCGACTTCTGAGCGAATAGCCAGGAGTAACCGCTGAGCGTCACCAGGTGTGGCTCAAAAAACCAAAAACCAAAAACAAACAAACAAACAAACAAACAAAACAAAAGAAACTAGTGATCCCACTGATGAATTGTTGGTGGTGTGACCCATCATCACAGTTGAAAACAGTTCAATGAGTAGAGGATAATAGAAATTATGAGAATCTTTCTGAAAGCAGTTGTAAGAGAATCGATTTGGAACTTGTTCTGCTTATTTTGTGTGTGTGTATGGCTGTGTGAACATGTATATGTGTGTTGCACAGGCTCTAGTATTATATGCTTCTTTGATAAGAGTTGCCAGTATACTTGATAGCAGTCAAATAAGCTCGAAACCCTTTACCTTGGAAAGTTTTCAGAGTGGGACGCAGCAGTAGGAGTGACTGTTGTACCATGGTGTGTAGAACTGGAGATCACACCTATTCCTCTAGCAGGGGGAGCACACAGAAACTCAAAGACTTTGGTAGAAAGGAAAAAGGCCAAAGCTGTGTAAGGTGAACCCTTCCCCCAACTTCCTTTTTCCCAATTCTCTTCCTTTAAGATGTAAAAACCCAGAGGATAGTTGCTTTTCCAGAGAGAGAGAGAGACAGAGACAGAGAGACAAAGAGACAGAGAGAGCTCGGCATAGACAACAAACACATGGCAGAGCGAGAGCTGACTCCAGTGAATATCTTTTTTTCTGGCTGCTTGGTATTATTTCTCTGCCACTACCCTGCTTCATCAACCCCAGAACTGAAGCAGATACTATCAACTTGGAGCCATCTCCAATATACACCTGGAGCTGGAAGAAAAAAATGCAGATTGATGTGTGTGGCATAATATTGATATAAAAATGAACTTATCAGACCTGAAAGATAGGACAGGAGATGTTGGTTTCTTAGCTCAGTGCCTAAAAGAGAAAAAGAAAAGTGTCTGCCATAGAATCAGACTGGGGGGGCCCCGGGAGATAGCATGGAGGTAAGGCGTTTGCCTTTCATGCAAAAAGGTCATCGGTTCGAATCCCCGTGCCCCATATGCTCCCCCGTGCCTGCCAGGAGCAATTTCTGAGCATAGAGCCAGGAGTGACCCCTGAGCACTGCCGGGTGTGACCCAAAAATCAAAAAAAAAAAAAAAAAGAATCAGACTGGGGGATATGAGGGAAACTGAATCCATTGGTAGAGGGAAGTGGACATTGGTGAAGGGATGAACAACTTTGTAACTTTGTATCTCTTGATGATTCAATATTTTTAAATTTAATTTACTTTATTTAAAGAGAATATCATTTGGTTGACATGGCTAATCATAATACATTTATTTCCAGGTAAGTAGGAGAGAAATTTTTAAAAGAAAAAGAAGGAAGAGAATAAAAGGATTACAAGGAAATTTGTGAAAATTATTGTATTTCCAATGAGATCATTAAGTCACTGGCAGAAGGTTTAGTTAGTTCTTGCAGCTAGTTGGCCATTCTATTACCTCTTTGTTTCTGAATATTAGGTGGATTCAAAGAAACATTGGTGTCTAAATTGTTGTGTTCCTCTGGGAATGACTTATTAAATGAAAATGGAGTTGTCACGGCAGCAAGATCCAGGAATTCCAAGCACTATTGCTGACACTGCAACTTTTATGGAGAGTGTTTTTGGCTGCCAGTGCTTCCAGAAAGAGGGCAAGAAGAGGGTGTCTGCACTCAGTCCAAAAAAAAGTCCTGATGATCTCAGCCTAAATATTGGCATACTTAGAGTTTTGGTCAGGTTGGTGTCTCTTCAGAGAGCCGTTGAGGAGTGGCGAAGCAGGGCCATTTGTGAAGCTGTAATTGTGATGACGGGTGCAGTAGGCGTGGCTTCATTAGGGCAGGGTCTTGGCCCACCCCCTCCTCCCAAGATTGCCAGCTTTCAGCTGCGTAGCCAGTGTGCCCACTCTCTTTAGCTCACCAGGCACACACACACACACACACACACACACACACACACACACACACACACTTTTGAGAACAGAGTTAGTCTACAGAGTTAGTCTATGGAGCTGGCCGAGTGCAGGCATCTGATTCAATAACAATTTTAAGAAGAAATTTTTAAAAATTGGGAAGTTTGATTCTTGGAAATGTTGTGACCAATCCTAGCCAGGCATCCTGCTCTGACTTTGGCCTTTCATGCCCATGAGGCTTATCACATGGCTGATACAGTGTATGTGTGTGTGTGTGTGTGTGTGTGTGTGTGTGTGTTTGAGTGGTGAACTAGAGAGAGGGGCTTGGGGATCACATATACCCAGAAGTGCTCAGGAGTTAATCCTAGCTCTGCACTCAGAGCTCACTCCTGGCAGTACTCAGGGGACCATGTGATGCCAGGACACCAACCAGGTCGACCACATGCAAGCAAGCACCTTACCCCTGTACTATCTCTCTGGTCCCAGCATGATGCATTTTGTGAACAACTACAGAAAAGCATCTCTCTCTGCAGAGTGGAGCCGTGCTTGCTTGTGGGCTATCAAATGCTGACAGCGTTCCAAGAACACATCTGAATCACCTTGCATGGATCCAATAAAGTGCTGCTAACATCTATTTAGCGTTTGAACAGACGGTGGAAGTCCTGCTTACAGTGCAAATAAGTAGAACTAGACACGAGCTTACAGCTCGTAAAGCTCAGCCACAGCTTGCTATTATGCATCAGACTAAGTGGACAGATTAGAGCTTCTTTCTAAAGCCATCTTGTGCCCTGCTTTCCCTGGGGTCATCTGTTCCTCTCTTTGCTCTCTCTTGGGCCCACTCCAGTCACCCCATAGTCTCTAGAGCTTTGGAATGGCTTTATCGAGGTATGGAAGGCAAGAGTGAAAATCTCTATGTCTCTCTGTTGAAGAAAAAAAAATAGAGGAGAGATGAGAAATATGGGCCCACAGGGTATAAAGCATTTGCCTTGTGTATGGCCACCCCTCCAGCTCCATCTAGGAGTTACTCATGAGCACAATCACAAATAGCCCCTGAGCTCCACCCCAGATATAGCCCAAACCACCTTCTTTCACCAGGAAAAGAAGCATGGTGAGATTTCAAGAGAATCCTTCAAACACAAGAATTGGACTTCCCTAGGAAGCTTGACAATGAGGTGAGGGGGAATGGTGAAAGGAACATGGGTGAAAGGAAAGGATCTCTCTGGAGGAAGAGTGGATGTTGAAAAGTTGTGCTTAAGGGGCCAGAGCAATAGTACAGTGGGTTAGGGCACTTTCCTTGCATGTGGCCAACCCAAGTTCAATCTCTGGTATCCCATACGGTCCCTGAGCACCGCTAGGAATAATTCCTGAGTGCAAAGCGAGGAGTAAGCCCTGAGCATCACCAGATGTGGCCCAAACCCCTCACCTAAAACGTTATTCTTTTTTTTTTGTTTTTGTTTTTTTTTGTTTTTGGGTCACACCCAGCAGTGCTCAGGGGTTACTTCTGGCTCCATGCTCAGAAAATGCGCTGCTGGCAGGCACAGGGGACCATATGGGGCACCGGGATTCGAACCGATAACCTTTTGCATGAAAGGCAAACGCCTTACCTCCATGCTATCTCCCGGGCCCCTAAAACGTTATTCTTGAAACCCAATCAGTAACAGTATTATAAACCACAGTCCCTAAAGGAGAAAAAAAAAGGTGCCTTTCAGAGTGACAGAATGAGGGCAACTGGGGACATCAATGGAGGGAAATGGATGCTGATGGAAGGATGATGTTGGAGCATTGTAGGTCTGAAACTCAGTCATGAATAACTTTGTAAATCATTGTGCCTCAATTAAAAAGGAGGGGACCCTTTAGTAAAATCAGCCCTCTACAAAATCTGGATGAGGAATCCCTCCCCCCAAACAAAGGAGATGGTGCAATAATCTCAGGCTTTGCATCCCACCTCCAAGAACTTTTCTTTGCTTGCTGGTGGGGAGCACAACTTCCATTTGTACCCAGGGGATACGAACCTCATTTAGCAAGCAGCACACCCTGGGCCCAGTCCTGAGGGGTGGGTCCAGAGGCACAGGCCATAGCCAACAACCATGACCCTACCAACATGGGGTGCCTATACTGCCCAGGCCTAGAAGTGCCTAGGCAAGTCTAAATCATTTCACTGATTTTTCTTACTAACTGAGTGTGAGTCTCCAGCACTGGTTAGAAGGAGGAAGTCCCTTCCATCCTGCATCCCCTTTTCAACATTTCCCGCAGAAGAAAATTGTTCTGTCTGTCACTACTCATACACTCCTTTCTCCTGTTTTTGTTGTTGTTGTTGTTGTTGTTGTTGTTGTTGGGGGGAGGCATACCCTGTGATGCTCAGGGGTTACTCCTGGCTCTGTGCTCAGAAATTGCTCCTGGCTTGGGGGACCATATGGGATCCCGGGATCGAAACGTGATCCATCCTAGGCTAGTGCAGGCAAGCCTTATCACTTGTGCCACCACTCTGATCCTTCCCTGATGTCTTTATTTGTCATTGTTCGGGGGTCACGTCTGGTGATGCTGAGGGATATGGTGGCAATCACTCCCAGGACTGAGCAATCTCTTCCTGTCTTCCGTTTTTATTTTCTGGTCATTCAGGCAAAAGATTCATTTATTCAGTACATAATTGTGGACCCTGTGGGCTTTGTGCTAAGTGCATTGGACTTAGGGCAGTTTTCCAGATCTCGTGTTTTCTGCATTAAATCTAGCACAAAGATATGTTTACAGTGAGCTCAGTATGGTTTATTGTTGTCTTATTCTCTCTTTTGTTTTGGGACCAACACTTGGCTGGGCTTAGTGTTTACTCCTAACTCCAAGCTCAGGGATTTTTCTTGGTGGTGCTCAGGAGATTCTACGTGGTTCCAAGTTATCAAATTCTGAGTGGCCACATCCAAGGCCAGCACCCTACCCTCGGTACTATCCTATCAACCCCTCAACAGGATTTTTTTTAAAATAATCTCTTCAAGGGACCAGAGTGACAGCACAGTGGTAGGGCATTTGCTTTGCACACTGCCGACCTAGGAAGGACCTAGGTTTGATTTCCGGCATCCCACATGGTCTCCCAAGTCTACCGGGAGGGATGTCTGAGCTCAGAGCCAGAATTAATACCTAAGTACAGCTGGGTATGGCCCCAAAGCAAAAACAAAGACAAATAAAATGATCGCCTCAAAATGAGGGGACACATCTTTCTCTTCAGATTCCCAGTTTCTGTGGTGGGGAGGAGGTTGGGAGAGAACTACATGGTCACATGATCACATTTCTGCAAACAGCAAGTGGTAGAGTGGGTAGCTTGCTGCACTCTCCACCCACACCTCATGGCTCCCCAGATTCCAGGGTGATTGCCACTGAGCCCTCTCATTCCCTCGACACTGACACAGAGTGTTTATTATGCATAGGACAGAAGGATTTCGACAGCTCCTACATCTCCATGAGCAGCAGGAGCAGTGAAATAAGGAGACAGAATCATTTTTATTAGCCTTGGCCACTCACACATTTGTGTGAGCTCACACATTTGTAGGGACTTGAGCTCTCAGCATGGCAGGATGCCAATAAAATAAAATAAGGTAAAGGAAAGCACAGCATGTGAGTCTATCTCAGGGAGCTTGCAGGAGTGAGGATGATAGTATACAAAATAGAAGTTCCCTGTCCCCCCACTGATTCATGACGCTGCCCTAGAGCCTATGAGCAGGTGGAAGGGATTGAGGAAGAAAAGGCCAGAATCAGGTCTTAGAGATGTGCCAAAGTTCAGCACTTTTCAAAAGTGCCAGGAAGTGTGTAGTCGGGCCCAGGAGAGGGTTATGGAGAGAAAAGGTTTTGAGGGACTTTTGAGCTTCGATGCGGGGCTTGGGTTTATTTGGTGTTGGGGAGGGGCGGTTTACCGGCAATGTTCAGGGCTTACTCCTGACTCTATGCTCAGGGATCAGCTCTGGTGGATTAAGGGGAACATATTGGGGTTCAGGGATTGAATCTAGGTTGGCCACATGCAAGGCAAGTGCTCTGCTGACTTACTATTCCTTTCAGCCCCTGGAATGTTATTTTATTTTATTGATCTGGCTGGAGAGATAGTACAAGAGGTAAAGTACTGGCTTGCCTTGCATGCAGCTCCCACTAATTCAATCCCTGGAATCATGTATGAAACATCCCTACCAAACATACATACACAACCAGTATCACCTGGAGGCAGAAATAGCCCCTGAACACTGCCAGGTGTAGCCCAAGCCCCCCACAACCACCAAAAAATGAAAAATAAAAAGACAAGTAAGTGAGTTGGCATAGATTCTACTGCTGCTTCCTAAGGTTCTTTCACCAGACTTGGCTGAGTATCCAGTGGTCCTTTTAGAAGAGGGTAATGAAGGCTGAGGTGATGGTAAATAGAGGTACATTTTCTTGGCCCTAAGTAATTAGCATCTCTCAGTCCAGACACCCTGAAATGGGGCCTGGCACTCCTCCTGGGTTCTATAAGGGCATTGAACAGAGTTCAGACAAACCTCAAGGATGGTCCATCGGATCAGGGCATCTTCATCAGTCACAGGCATTGGAAAGAGGTTCTAACCTTCCTTGGGCCTGAGAAATGTGGAATTTCAGGAAAGCCAGAAAAGCAACAAAGCAATCAAGAAAAAAACCTTTAAGATCTGTTTTGAAGATAAACTTAAGGGAGGCATGCTTAAGGGGGAGCAAAAGGGCCACCTGATTGGTCGAATGGTTTGGAGTCCCAGGGGACATGTCCCTGATAAGCTATTACTGGAATTTTCAACTCCTGATAGGGGGGG
>PVKC010043618.1:0-11737 GCA_004027635.1 Crocidura indochinensis | reverse complement strand
ACAATGATTTACAGCCTGTCAGAAAGGACGAAGTTCAGGCAAAGTATGTTCTCTTGGCTTCAGAGAGAGACTCAGATGAGCCCTCAGTGTTGCCACCACCTACCGCCCTCTTCTTTCATAGTTTGGGATTCCAGCTAATCATCCTGCTGTTCCTCCCTCCTCTCTGCATGTAAGCCCCAGCCAGGATGTCCAGTTAGGTTGCTCTCTTGCAAAAGAGAACAAGTGACGGTGAGTAGCAAATCAGGTGGTGGCCATCTTCTGGGGTGCCCTGCAGGGCTGTTCCCTAGGGCTCCTGAGCTCTGGCTTCAGGCCTCAGAAGCTGATTTTGCTTTTCTTCCTTTATGTTAGTGCTGTTTTACACTGGACTGACTGCTCCACAAGGGCAGCTACTATGCTGATTCCAGTGTTTTCTATTTAAAAACCCTTGAAAATATCTCCGGGGAGTTCTAACTCACAGATAAAAATCTATCTTGGGGACAGACAGGTAATACAGGGATTAAGGCTGTTAACCTTGCTTATGCCTTGGCTAGTTTAGTTTCAATACTCACAGAGAGTCTCTTGAGCACCACCGGGAATCAGCCCTGCACACAGAGCCAAGAGAAAGCCCTATGCACTGCCAGGTCTGACCAAACTCCACCCTCACCCAAAGCTGTGTCTATTTAAGAAGATAGTTTGAAACTCGAGGATAAGAAAGTAGCTGGAAACCACGACATCAATCCAAGCTATAGTCACATCTGTCACCTCCCAAAGTCTCCTTGCACCTTCTTTGCTGTGTATGGGGTGATGAAAAGGAGACTCAACATTTAAATCAAGTTTCTTCCATTATCTTGGCAAAATTTAAGTACGTATAGGAAGTTTTGTTAGCCATAACACTTTTAAACTGTATTTATCTTGTATAACTGAGCTCTTGGGGCCCTGGACCCTCAGATCTTCATCTCTCCACTCACTTTGACTATTCATGAGTTTGACTATTCAAAGTTTCATCTACATGTGATCTCATCTGGCTTTTTCCATGTTTAACTTATTATTCAGTGTAATGTGGTGAGGCCAGAGTGACATTTATTCCATGTGTGTCTGCAACATTTCCTCTGCCCATTTCTCATTGGTGAGATCAAGCTGTGCCTATTATTGCAGAAGTCCTGGGCAAGTGGTCCTGGTTCTGAAACTCTGCTGCCACTTTTGTGGATCAGTACCCAAGGTTCTGGGGTCATGCGGGGTATCTCTCTGTCACTGTGAGTACTATTCAGACTCTTCCATACAACTGTCTGAGCTCATGTTCCCACCATGTATGTATCAGGTGTTCTTTACATCATATTCTTTACTGACACTGGACACTTACCTTTGGTTTAAAAACATAGGTTACTGATTTTTTTTTAATTTGTAAAAAAAGAACAAATAACCACCCTGATGGGTGCCTGGCGAAATTCTGGTTTTTGTCTACATTTCCTTGATGGTCAGTGAGCACTTTTCCCTGTCTCTGCTGGTCATCTGTGTGTCTCTGGAGAAATGTGTGTTGTCATACAGCTGTAAAATCACTTTACTTTTTTCCTTTCACCTTTTCTGAGTTAATTAGCACAAGTCTACTTAATTATGTCAACATTGACCCTCAGGTGATTTATGTTAAACTCTGGTTAATAAAAATGGCCGGGAAAGCAGCAGAAACTAGAAGCTTGGCTGACTCCGTAAGATCTAAGACGCTGTTTGACAACCCCTGGCTGAAATGCACTTTTCCCCATGACTTATTTCTTGTATGAAATTGCAAGCTGAGACCCCAAAGAATGTATATTCTGATCTTGTGTGCATTTGGGTGCATGTGTGTAAATGCATGTTTATGTGTGCTTATATGTACATGTACACTCGAATGTTGAGTTGCATGCCACATCATGCAGCATAGACACCTTCATTTTAGGGGAAGCACACCTCTAGAAATATCTATTTGATTTTCCTGCAGCAGTGAGCTGATATTTCCCCCAAGAAATATTTTAGTCAGCAGGCCCGTTGGTGGACATTAATTATACCCCCTACGTGGATTACTGGCAATATTTCTGATATTCATGACATGATAGCGACATTACAATTTCTTGTTACTTGGCATATTCTCTCCCTTGTAAAAAAATACAGGCCAAAATTACAGGCCTCAGTCTATGACTCAGGGAAATTCTCAGCACCAAAGCTCTGCTAGTTTCGCCTTCTGGCCAGATAAATCTGCATTTCTAAAAGTATAGTGGTCAGTGAAAATGCAAATCAGTTTTTCTTCTTTTGTCATAAGAATCATGTTACTTCCTACTTTGTTAGCTAGGGATTCTTTTCACCTGTATCAGCTAGTTTTTTGATATGTGTATTCTAGGGCCTGGTACCATTGTGTTGCTTCTCCTAACGTTCTTTGCCTTTTGTTAGCGTGGAAATACCTTGCATATCAGAGATTTGTATATATTTTCCAACATGGAGAGGGTAAATTTGTCTCACGTCTATTGAAGACGTGGGTCCCCATACAATTTATTTTGTGTGATCTCATTATTTTATATTTTATATTTCGCTGCCCATACAACCCACTCTCCCTAAAGTAGATTCATCAAAATCCCACTGATGGCTGTAGGACAGAAGCTGCCTCCAGCAGTTGCATAAATTTCTCATATCAACTCCAGCAATTCTTCAAGACATTGGACTTGCCAATACGCCCCCCTCTCTCATGATTGTCTTTCATCTTATTGATTGTTTAATCTGCAGCACAGCCTTTTGTGTTGTTGTTCTTTGGGATTGTTTTTCCTGCTTTCATTTCTTGTGTTTTTGATGCCACATCTAAAAAGATTGTTATCAAGACCGAAGTCAGGGGTGTTCTCTTTTCATCTAGAAGTTTCATAGTTTCAGGTCTTATATTTAAGTCTTTAATACTTCTTAATTTAATTTTTTTGGGTTTGTTTTTGAGTCACCCTGGGAAGTGCTCAGGGCTGACTCCTGGTTCTGTGTTCATGGATCACTCCTGGTGGAACTCATTGGACCAAAAAGGCTGCCAGGGATTGAATCTGGATAAGCTACATACAAGGCAAATGTCCTTCCCTCTGTACTCTCTAGCCCCTTGATTCCATTTTTTTTGTAGATGGTATAAGATCAGGGCCCAATTTTATTTGTGCAAGTTTTCCTCAACATCATTTGACTGGAGACTGGCTGTCTTTTCTCCACCATATATCCTGGTGCCATTGTTAAACCAAATCACAGAATAGTTCCACTAATCTATGAGATTTAAGAAAAATAAGACATTATAATAATAATAATGCCCAGAGGCAATAGAAATGAGGGCTGAAAGAATCGGCCCATAGTATGAAGCTTACCAGAAATGGTGGTGAGTGCAGTTAGAGACAACTATCATGACAATGGTAGTTAGTGAGAGAAATAGAATGCCTGTCTTGGATACAGGCAGGAAAGGGGGGGAGGAGAGAGATGGCAGTCATTAATGGCGGGAAAGCATTGGTGAAGGGAAGTGTTCTTTTTTTATATATATGAAATACAACTACAAACATTTTTGTTATTCTGGTGCTTAAATAAAGCTATAAATAAAACACACATACACACAAAACCGAAAACTGAAGCTAAAAGCTAGCACAGTGATAGGGCATTTGCCTTGCACATAGCTGACCCAGGATGACTTGGGCTCAATTTCTGGAATCTCATATGGTCTCCTGAGCCTACCAGGAGTGATTTTTGAGTGTAGAGCCAGAAGTAACTCCTGAGCACCACCGGCTGTGGCCCATAAACCAAAAACCAAATAGACAAGCCAAGACAAATAAACAAAAACTCCCCAAACCCAAAAGAGACAAGTCTAAGAGTGCAAGGAATTATTTGAAGACCATGTAACATAGAGAAATGGACTGATCCTAGAACCTAGCCAACTCACCACTAACTGCACACTAAGAGAAATGAAAATATACAACAAGCTGACTTTTGGCGGTGTTTAGAGGTGCATTTATATATAGTAAATAGGAACTGGAAATAGCCCAAACCTATGGGGGGTTATGTCACACCAGCAGTGTCCAAGGGCTATTCCTAAATCTGTTCACTTATGATCCCTGGCAGTGCCTGAGAAACTTGTATGTGGTGCTACAAACTAAATCAGTTTTGCTGCATGCAAGGCACAGACTTTAATCCCTTTACTATTCCTCCAGTCCCATAATATACCTTGGTAGCTATTATTCTTGGTATCTATCTCTATGTCCATCCCTATAATCTCTGTCTCCCCTTCTCTCTATCCATCTCTCTTTTATAATGGAACTGTAACTAGTCATTTTAAAAAGTCATGTTGGCAATGCAACTTGAATCTCCAAATAATTATCCTTATTTGAAATTCCATTCTTTTGGGGGCTACATCCTCCAATGCTCAGGGCTTGCTTACGCGTGCCTCTGTGCTCAGGGATTCTTGGTAGGTCTCAGAAGACCATATGGAGTGCCTGAGGTCAAATTCTGATCAGCTAGATACAGGACAAGTGCTCTACCAGTACTATGTCTCTTAATTTTAGTTTTTATTTATAAGCAGTCATGCTGAGTGAAGCCAAGAAAAATGAAGATGTCCTCTAGATTTATACAAATGTAGATTGTACAGTGTGTATGTCTGTCAGAAGTTCAGCATTTGGCATGGATGTGGGGGGGGGAGAAAAAAACATGTTCAATCCTCTTCAATTATAACTCACAAACATGCCAAATTTACTTCAAAGAAGTTTTAAAATATGTATATCCCTAAAAATAGCAAAGGCAAGAATATCATATACTGAAAAACGAATCTTCTAAAGTAGCAGAAGTAGAACAAAAGGACACGAGAAAACAAAGTGAGAAAATAAATGGCATGGTGGAATTAAACCCGACCACACAATGATCACAGTAGGTGTGGCTATTCTACTTGCTAATCAAAAGACATATTTCCAAGCTTGATGAGAAAGGAAAACACAATTATATGTTTCCAACAACTGAAAATATTTTAGATTCAAGGACAAAAATAGCTGAGCTTGAAAGGAAGCAACTAGATATTCTGAAGTAGTAATTTTTGAGAGCACAGAGTGATAATATCAGGGGAAACTGACTCTAAGACCTTGCAGGCACTTATTCCAAGACAGAACTAATCATACAAGGATGCACAAGCTCAGAATACAAACAACTGGGTATGCATCAAGACCTGTCTGCAAAGTACCCAAACACGGGACTTAAAAGTTAGGGAAAATCAAAAGAAGTAGTACCATCTTGGACATTTGGTTTCATGTATTTTAAACCATTGTGAAGCCAATGAGCTTATCTTTAAAGATATATTCTGAATGTATTTAGGCTGAATTGGGGGAACTAGCTTGAAATCCCATGAGGTTGTCATTAATAATTTAAAAAAGGCAATCAAGATAGTAATGTTTCTGTGTTAAAATGCTTATTCCTTTGAATCTGGACTTTCATATGCTCAGTGACCCAGTAACCCCTGACCCAGCTGCCCAATACTCAGCCCATATTGACCTGTTGGTATTATATTGAGTCAAATATGCTTATTTAAAATAGTGTTTCTCAAACTGTCATGTGCATAATTAATATGGGAAGGTTTGATTAAATAGATTGGTGCTGGAACTTTATAGTCTTGAAGCTCAAAAATAATTAAATAACTTTGTAAATCACAGTGCTTTAATAAAATTTAAAAAATTTAAATGGTAAAAAAAAAAGTTGGGGAAATTTGTTTTGTTTTGTTTTGTTTTGTTTTGCTTTGGTTTTGTTTGTCAGCCCCCAGATGCACCAACAATATCTTGTGGCATTGTTTCTCTTTTGCATAGGCACATTAAAATGGGAAAATAATACATATGCAAACAAATTCTTATCTAATAGAAATGGGAACACAAATTTGGTAATGCAATTAGGCCTTATACCCTGAACATTGGCATAATGATTTGTCTTGGGACTCAAAAGAATGGGCATTGCCCATACACCCCGAACAATAGATACCATCTATGGAAACAACTACAATTGTCTATAACATTACCAGGATTCAAACCTCTACCAGGGAAGACCTACCACTGCTCTAGCATTGACTTACTCCAAAGAGTGCTCTCAACACACAGATGACTCAGCAACAGCCTGCTTGCAGGGCAGATCAGTCTGCATCTAATGGTGTGCTGAAACTAGAGGATGCTCCACATCAGTCTGACTTCGATGAAAAAAAAATGCATAAAATCCAGAATCTTTAAATATAAGAACCTGATACCACAACAGCTAAAGCGTGAAAAAGTTTCATCAGGACCACGGAGAATGACTTGGGTTGGACAGACTGTTTTGCCTGGAGCCCAGAGTCGGTCTTATGCCAATAACTTCAGGGGTGAGGCCTTCTTGTAATCAGGCCAAGGATTTTTTTCCATTTTCCTCATATTTTTCTGGCCTATGCAAACAACGGTGATTGCCACTGTCACACCCTTACTATTTTTTTTTAACCCTTATCCTTTAAGAAAAAAAAAACAATTTACTGAACTTAAGAACAAATAACTGTAGTAGAATGCTGTCTCGGATACAGGCAGGGGATGGGAAGGGGGGAGGAGGACATTGGAAGGGGGAATGTTACACTGGTGAAGGGGGGTGTTCTGTTTGTGACTGTAACCCAACTATGATCATGTTACTTAAATAAAAATATATTAAAAAAATAGTCGGGGAGGAGCCGGAGAAATAGCACATCAATGTTTGCCTTGCAAGCAGTCAACCCAGGACCTAAGGTGGTTGGTTCAAATCCCAGTTTCCCATATGGTCCCCTGCCTGCCAGTGGCTATTTCTGAGCAGTAGCCAGGAGTAACCCCTGAGAACTGCCAGGTGTGGCCCAAAAAAGCAGACAAACAAAAAAGTTGGGGAGATTTGAAAGGGAAATAATAGTTAAGTTTTGCTATTACTCTAAGGATAGATAGAACAAATAAGAAAAATCAATACAATAAAGAAATCATGGATAATGTCATCAGTCAACATGACTATTCAGGGGCCAGAGTGATAGTGCAGCAGTAGGATGTTTGCCTTTCACGTGACTGATCCAGGATGGACCTCAGTTTGATCCCTGGTGTCCCATATGGTTCTCCCAAGTCAGGAACGGATCTGAGCGTATAGCCAGGAGTAACCTCTGAGCATCATCGAGTGTGGCCCAATAACCTAAATAAATAAGTAAATAAATAAAACATGACTATTCATATACACGAGTATACACACGTGGATCTGAGTACACACATACATAAACTAGTATGGATAGAAATGGGGCACTCAGTGAAGGGATAATAAACCATTATTTTCTTTGATTAGTAACATGGAACTTTCCTAGTTTATAGCTATTCTTCCTCTTTTTATTTTCTTTCTTTTTTTTTAATTTTTGGACCACATCTGGCATTCCTAGGTCTGGGTTCAGGAACCACTCTGGCAGGCTCAGGGGACCATATAAGATGCTGGGGATCAAACCTGGGGTGGCCATGTGCAAAGTAAACTTCCTTCCCACAGTACTTTTACTCCAGTCCCTGTTCTTCCCTCTTTATGCCATAGAAAATCTGAGGCACATTAATAAAAATGGAAGCCACTGAAAACAATCTTTAGGAATTAAATAATGATCCACAACAGAATTGAATTTAGTAAGAAAATTAGAAGTGCTTCAAATATTTGGACATATTACCCCATATGTGACTCTGGAATCACAGAGGAACTCCTTGTTCCTATTCAAACTCCTATTTGAACTCCTATTCAAATATCCAGCAGGATCTGGGGATCTATTTTGGGGACTATCCATTCCAGACCCAGCAACAGCCTGCTCCCTGCTGTCTAAAGGTCTCCATCCCCACAGCCCTCAAATGAGGGAGGAGGATATGGTCACTGCTATTCACAGTGTGGACATTTATTGCACCCTGCAGGGGAGACACCCTCACTGCTCTAGCATATTCCCAAGTCCCTCCAACATAGATTCTGGGCATTCTCTCCCGGGTCTCAGTCCAGACACTTGCTTTCATTCTTCTCCCCCACTCCTGGCTGGCCCCAACTCCAGAGATGTGTTTGCTATAAAACCTTCATGACTCCTCCCATACAGCCTCCATACCCTGAGCACCATAACATGTTCAACACCTTCTTGGGGCACCACAGTGGAGGCAAAGCTGAACCCCTGGCTTAGAGACAGTCCCTTTGCTCTCCCAGTGCCCAGGAAGCAGACAGTTGGGTCATGCCTGGTTCTTCAGAGACCACCCTAGGAACACACAGAGACAGTGCTGTCCACAGTAGTGGGAATCTTTCTTCTGGATGGTTCTCTGTCAGGATCAGGGACTGATGAGGACAGATTCCAGCCACAATTATGAGGCAGAGGTGCAGAGAAGTGCCAGGATTCTTCTAGAATGTCTCATGAAGGGCCTTTCAGACATGGCCCACCTGTCCTACTGTCCCCAGCGTTGATGGACTACAGAGAACTAGTCAGATCAGAGTACAGTCCTACCCTCCTCCCAGGGTGGGATTCTAATGTGGGAGAAAAACAAAGGTGAAATCACCTTCAAGCCTCTGTGGGAGAGATCCAAGCTGAGTGCAGGGAACACCTTCCGGGCCACAGAGGCTTTCTCTGAGCATGTGTGAGCAAATGAGGTTCTCCCCTTTCTGGGATTATTCAGGGAATCCAGTGAGAAATGGAAGTGAGTTTCAGAAGTTGGAGAGATGGTCTGGGCGGAAGGCACTTATCTTGTATGTGACCTGCACTGGCTTGAATTTCTGGCACTGTTCCTGGAGCACAGCACTAGATGTGCCCCGCACTCTCCCAAAAAACTAGTATCACTAGGTTGCTGCCCCAGACTAATTACTTCCCCCCTCAAAAAAAAAATCAATTGTCTTTTTTTTTTTGCTTTTTGGGCCACACCTGGCGATGCTCAGGGATTACTCCTGGCTGTGCACTCAGAAATCGCTCCTGGCTTGGTGGATCATATGGGACGCTGGGAGATAGAACCGCGGTTCGTCCTAGCTTAGCCTCATGCAAGGCTACCACTCTGGCCCCATCAAATTGTCATTTTATTCCTTCTGTAAACCAAATTTTCTGGGAAACAATTTTAAAAAGTGTTAGTGTACTAATACTAAAGTCTTCAAAAGGCAATTTGTGGGTGACCTGAATCCCTAATGTTTAGTTAGGCAATGGATTTAAGAAATAAGTTCTCAATTAAACTCCATTATGCAACCACTTATTTTTTTCTTATCAAAATTTCAATCAAATAATGAAATTTATTTTAAAAAGTAAAAAAAAGAAATTTAGCAGGTGTCCCTTTACGACGTCAAGTTAGCTCCATACGATTCTTATTTAATTGCTGCATATATCATTCCCAGAATCAGAAGTGCCTGTTTACCATGTCCTATGAATGTGAGTAGGTAAAGACCATGTGCTTTTTCTTCAGTTACTGAGCAGCTGCATATGTACTCAAAAATATCTGGTTCTGGATGCCTGTTTACATTATGAGAAGATTGGAGAATAGATGGAGTTTCTGGGTGTGGAGAGTGGCAATATGGAACTCTTGTGAGCCTGGCTGGGGTGCTGCAAAAAGAGTTTGAAAGGAAGGAGCGGATCTGATGGTTCTATTCCAATAGTATTTTGTGGCTGCTATGATGTGTGTGGTTCAGTTGTTGGTTCTATAGAGCTTGCATGTTTTAGGCTGAGACATTATCTTTGGTTTCTATAAGGATCCTCCATAAGGCTGAGACATTATCTTTCTCGGCAGCCCAAAGTCTCCAATGTGCCCATTTGAATGAAAAAAGTGAGACCTTTGCTCTCCAGCTCAGGGCCACTAGCCTGGTCTGATTTTCCTTGCCCTCATGCCTGCCATTCCTGAGCGATAAATTCGAATCCAGGTCCTGAGTCCAAGTCTCCTTCATGCACTGGTACAAGCTACAGATTGGATTCTGCGACCACATCATAATTCCTTGCCTCATGGAATCCAGTGCCAAGATTGGCCTTGTTGGTAAAGACACAAGAACTAGATATTCCACATGCCAAGGTACATGGCAGATTAACCCGTCCAGTGAATCAGCTGTCATGCACCTGGAGAGGCCACATGTGTCTACAGCTAGGCAATTGGGACCACTAAGTATCTGTGGGCCAAGCTACATGAACAGTTCTTTTTTTGGGGGGGGAGTGTCATTTGAGTCACACTGGGGGCGCTCAGGGGTTATTTCTGGCTCTGTGCTCAGAAATCACTCCTGGCAGGCTCGTGGGAACCATATGGGATGCCAGAAATTGAACCAGGGTCTGTCCTGGGTTGGCTACATGCAAGGCAAACACCCTACCACTGTGATATCACTTCAGCCCCTACATGAACAGTTCTTAAAGGACAATGTTACCCTCAGAATCATAAAAATGACTATTACTTCTCTCCCATCTTGGTAGGTTCTTTAGAAGATGCCAGGGTAGAAAAAGGTGCCAATCATTAGAAAAATATTAATGAGAGCATAGTGTTATCTCTTGCTCCACTTATTTATTAAGTTATTATATTAACTTAGTTATTATTTTTTTTAAAAAAAGAGAGACAAAAAGGATTTCCAGTGTTTGCAATGATGTAGGAGAAACCTCCTAATCTGGGTGCATGCACTTTTCGGCTTTGGGAATTTCTCAGTAATTTTGTCTTTGACTGTTGCTTCTTCCTCAGAACAGTCTTTTGGGTCCTCTGGGACCCTGATGAGTCTTAAGTTGTTCCCCTTGAATTTATCCCAAAGTTCTCTTGTCAGCTGTTAATTTATTTCAATTTTTTACCATCTTCTGTTATTGTCTGGAGCTTCTCTGCACTTCATCTTGGAGTTCATGGATTCTCTCCTCAGCAGCTGTTACTCTGACAGTTGGATCTACCAGTGAGTTTTTCAACTCTCCTACCAGTTTCTTTTAGTTATGCATTTCTGTTTGTAGTTTTCTCATCTATGCTCTCATATCCTCTTGTGTCTTATTGGCTATTCATTCCATTGTTTGGATGTGTGCTTATTAAATACCCTATGCATTTCTACTCTGAAGTCCCTTTCTGAGAGGTTATAGAGGGATCATTACTGATTGAGTCCTCAAAATTACAATTTGAGACCACTAACTATGGTGGGGGTCTGTGCTACTTTACCATGGTTCCTTTTATAGTCTGGGAGGGGTCTTTTCCATTTCACTTTCAGCATCATTCTCTCTCTCACTGCCAGGGAAATCTCTGAGGGGAGCTCTATTGAGGGGTGGAAACAGTCTTGCAGAAACTGACTTCATCCAAAAGTCAGGAGTCAGTACCTTTCCCCCTAAGCAGAAAAGGTGCTGGTTCCTGACCTTCCTTCTCCCAGCAGTGAGGATCAGGGGAGTATGGTATCAGGGCATCCTTTGTGCTGCACATGATAAATCCACACAAAACTAAGGTGTACTTCACTCTCAAATGACATGGAGAATAAAGTCAAATTCAGACTAAGAAAAAGTGGCAGGATTTGAGCTATAGACCTACTTGCCCCATCCATACTACTCATCCAGGGTTGGAGGAGCCACAGTTGTGTGGAAATTGTGTCTGTTTACAGCAGATATGAAAGTTGAGATGGACCTTGAAGAATTGATAATCAGTTCAAAGAGCTCATCTGCATTTCAGAGAAAAACCTAGATAAACTCATTGATTGAACATTTGGAAAAACATGAAAGACCTGGAGGGCCAACATATGGACTAAGCTTTGAGCTTTAGATACCAGCATGTAATAGTTAGAGCATACTCACAAAACTTTTATATTGCCCATTATCTGGTGC
>PVKC010043617.1:0-11739 GCA_004027635.1 Crocidura indochinensis | reverse complement strand
TTTTGCAATAATTCTCAAAGACATAGAGAGGAGGGCTGGAAGGTCAAGCTCATGACATGAAGCTCACCACAAAGAGTGGTGAGTGCAGTTAGAGAAGTAACTACATTGAGAACTCTCATAACAATGTGAATGAATGAGAGAAGTAGAAAGCCTGTGTAGAGTACAGGTGGTGGTTGGGGAGGAGGGAGAGTTGGGCCATTGGTGATGGGAATGTTGCAATGATGAAAGCGGGGGCGTGTTCTTTATATGACTGACCCAACTACAATCATATTTGTAACCAAGGTGTTTAAATAAAGATAAAAAATCTAACCCCTTCAAAAATGGGGTAAAGAAATGAACAATTTCTCAAAGAAGAAATACAAATGGCCAAAGGCACATGAAAAATTCTCCACATCACTAATCATCAGGGAGATGCAAATCAAAACAATAATGAGGTACCATCTCACACCACAGAGGCTGGCACACATCATAAAGAACAAGAACAATAAGCTCTGGCAGGGATGTGGGGAGAAAGGGACTCTCATTCACTGCTAATGGGAATGCCATCTAGCTCAGTCCTTATGGAAAACAATATGGAGATTCCTTAAAAAACAAGAAATTGAGCTCCCATATGATCCAGCTATACCACTCCTAGGTATATACTGTAGGAACATAAAAATACAATTCAAAAATCCCTTCCACACACACACATATATTGCGGTGATATTTTCAATAACCAGACTCTAGAAACAACCAAGATGCCCTTCAACAGATGAATGGCTAAAGAAACTGTGGTACATATACACAAGGGAATATTATGCAGCCATCAGTAAAGATGAAATAATGAAATTTTCTTATACATAGATGTACATGGAATTTATTATGCTGAGTGAAGTAAGTCAGAGGGAGAGAGAGACATACAAAATAGTCTCACTCATCTATCTGTTTTAAGAAAGATAAAAGACATTATTGAAATATTCCCAGAGATGAGGGCCAGAAGCGGCTCACCATATGAAGCTCACCACAAAGAGTGGTGAGTGCAGTCAGAGACATAATACATTGGGAATTATCATAACAATGTCAATGAATGAAGGAAGTAGAAAGTCTGTCTGAAATACAGGTGGGGTGTTGGGTGGAGGGAGATGAGGGCATCAGTGATGGGAATGTTGCACTGGTGAGGGGGGATGTGTTCTTTATGGGCCTGAAACCCAACTACAATCATGCTTGTAATTATGGCGTTTAAATAAATATATTCTTTATTTAAAAATAAAAAAAGAAAAATATCAAATAATTTTTCTGTTTAGAAAATATTTAAGTTTTTTAATTGAAATGATAGTAATATTTGAAATGAATTAAATTTGCATAATGAAACATATTTATGCTCATGGCAAAATAGTGAAAACATTTTTAGAATCACCTAAAATTATTTTGGAGGATTTTATGCTACCCTGACTGTTCAGGTCTTTCTCTTAGCTCTGTGCTCAGGGATTATTCTTGGAGAAGCTCAAGGGACTGTATATGGAACAGGTGATAGAACTAGAGTCAGCCATTTTCAGGCAATGTTTATCCCTAAAGTATCTCTCTAGCACCAAGAACAATTTTTTTTGTTTGTTTTTGGTTTCTGGACCACACCCGGTGACACTCAGGGGTTACTCCTGGTTATGCACTCAGAAATTGCTCCTGGTTTTGGGGACCATATGGGATGCTGCGGGGAGCGAGTCAGGTCTATTCTGGGTCAGCCATGTTCCAGGCAAGCGTCCTACCGTTGTGCTATTGCTCTAGCTAGCCCTAAGAACACTTTTTTAAATAAAAATTTAGTTAGATGTAATTAAACTTGCACTGGATTATACAGTCTTCACATGGGTTTGTATACCTGCAGTGAGGTAATCACGGGATGCTGAGACAACATTTTTTCCACTTTTTTAAAAAAGCAAAGTGTCTACATCCACATACAAATATATACATTGCTACTAAAAAATCCCTGTAAAGATAAACCAGAAATAGACTGGGTCTCCAGCAGAGGACAGTAAAGTCCCAGCTTTCCTTCTGACTGACCGTCTTTCAGATGATTGTAGAAGCAGAGTGCTCTGAAGCTCCTGGACTGCTGACATGTAATTGCAGATATTAAACATCTCTGAAGAGGTACATGAAATGTATCATGAGGTCAATGGAATTCTTTGTCAAGCTTCTCTGAAGATCTGACCCTTTAATATGACAGTGCAGAAGTGGAAGATATGCACAGTCTTCACTCATTTACAGAATTGTGCATATTACAAGCTTCATTTACTTAACATTGGTGTTGCTTTATTTTGTGTAACTACAAAGAGTATTATCTGTGTGTACTCAGGTATTACTTTACCTGGATGCACCTAAATTAGTTTTGCCGTTTTCATGTTTTGTCCCAATTATATTTTTGAGTTTTCATGATCCCTTGAGCAACAGAGTAATATTGGGATTGTGCAAAATGGAAGAAGGTTAAATATTCTTTTTTTCCCAACCCTCCATTCTTTCTTCTCTTTATTCCCAAATTTTCTTGGGAGATTTCTGGGTTTGGTTTCAGTGAATACCCAGATCATTTTCTTTCTTCTAAGAGAAATGAATGCTTTATGGGCAGAAAGGGAAATTGAGAACCCTGGCACAAATCTTTGTTGAATTTTCTTGTTGCTTTGTCTCTTATTTCTTAATCTGCATGAATGAAAATGCTGTGTATATAATGTGGAGGAGGTTACTCTTTAATTCAGGGGCCACATTATGCTGTTTATGTGAGGTGTTCTTTTTATGACTGAAACCCAACTACAAACACGTTTGCAATCATGGTGCTTAAATAAATATGTTATTTAAAATGTAGAATAAAATTAAATATAAAATGTGAATATATGAATAGAATCTAATAAACTATGAACTGTATCAAATGCATGTAATATAAAAAAGAATGTTCTGAAATTAGATAGGAATGAAAATTATACGATTTAAATATACTAAAAATACTGAAAAAATAAGCTATTCATGTGATCAAATTGGAATAAAATGCTATGTACCTAAGTAGTCAAGTACCACTAATTACTGTTTCTTTGGGAAAAATCATGAAGAATGTTGGGTGGTAATGATTGTGTTAACCACATTTTCATTGGTGTTCCCTGCAGCCATTATACTGTTTGGGGTCTATGCTGGAACTGACCTGCAAGTTGTCACAATACTTATCATATCAAAGACTAACCAGTAGGCCAAAGCAGAATACATTTCTAAAAACCCCAATATATACTTGTAGCTTAAGATTTTTTTTGAAAATAGTTGAACATGGCTTTATAACATTACATATGTGTCATTAAAAACCAACTGTATTAAGTTTACTACCAAAATCTAAGTCTACCCTTCACCATATAATTACCTCTTTCTGTGTGATTTATTCTAGAAATTCTTAAAATGACAAGTGGGTTGTGGTTTCAAATTCAGCGATCTCTGTGATATCAGGAAGCCCATGAAAACCAAAATTTGGGATATTTTTCCTTTTTAAGAGTTCCTAGAATATAAGCTGTTTAAAACAGGTCATTGTATTCACTGTGTGAAAAAACACAAACACATAGATCTTAGTAGGTCCCTAGTAAACAGTTGTTAAATGAATAAAGTAAATTACAATTTTTAATAGCAAGAACAATTCAAAATTATCTTTACTAGGTACATATGATCTATATTTTTCCATTAAAATATGATTTTAGTTCATTTGTTATTTTTTTATCTTACTACTTTAGAGATTATTTGAACTTAATGTAAATGAAATGGGTACATTATACAAAAGCTTAGATAAAATATGAATGTCTTTGATCATTACTTTATTAGATTTAGTGAAATTTGTAATAAACTGGAATACATAATTATTTTCCTTGGAGTGTACCATATTTGGGGGAATGAAGCCAACCCACTTGAAAAACTAAGAAATAAATAAGATAAAATATAATTCAGATTCTTTTATTGCAGTTAAGATAAGGAAAATAAAAATTAGTAGACAAAGATCACTAGAGACACGTGTGATTTTGGGAAAATTCATGGATGAAGTATGATTTAAATAAGTAATTGAAAATACAATGTCATGAAGCAAAGGAGGTGATGAAAATTCAAGATCTGGATGTTCTATGTATCTTTAAATGGGGTTTGCCTGAACTCATGATAAAGTATCTGGAATATCTGTTATTAACTGAATATGCCATTTTCCCTATAAGGCATGGAACCAGCAGGGCTTTTTTTATAATAATTTTTATTTTGACCAAAGTGGATTTACAAATTATTCACAGTAGTATTTGTTTTTTTTTTGTTTTTGTTTTTGTTTTTGTTTTTTTTTTTGGTTTTTGGGTCACACCCGGCAGTGCTCAGGGGTTACTCCTGGCTCCATGCTCAGAAATTGCTCCTGGCAGGCATGGGGGACTGTATGGGGCACCGGGATTCGAACCGATGACCTTTTGCATGAAAGGCAAATGCCTTACCTCCATGCTATCTCCCGGGCCCCTCACAGTAGTATTTTATGTACATAGTGACATTGAATCAGGGGCATTCCCACCACCAATGCTGTTCTCCAGCAGTTTTTTAAAAAAATGGGGCCACACATAGCATTGCTTAGGGGTAATTTTTGGCTCTGAGCTCAGGAATAGTGAGTTCAGGGGACTATATGAAATTCCAGGATGAATCTCAGGTCAGCTTCATACCAGATAAGTGCTCTAGCCATTGTAATATATCATTCCAGCCGTGTGTGTGTGTGTGTGTGTGTGTGTGTGTGTGTGTGTGTGTGTGTGTGTAGGGAACACCCAGAAGTACTCAAAAGTTACTTGTTGCTTTGTATTCAGAATATACTCTTAGAGATGCTTGGGGACCATGTGGGATGCTGAGAATCAGACAGGGTTAGCCTCATGTATAGTTGTGCATGCTGTACTATGGCTCTGTCTCTGGATACAGCAGTTTTAAATATTTAGAAGCTTTTTGCTTTGCTTGGATCATCATATATAGAAAGTTAATATATATTGGACTTGCTGTTTTGTTTTTGTTTTGTTTATTTTGGGGGCCACACGCAGTGATACTCAGGGGTTACACCTGACTATGCATTCAGAAATTGCTTTTGGCTTGGAAGATCATATGGGAAGCCTGGGGATCAAACCGCGGTTTGTCCTAGGTTAGCACGTGCAAGGCAAACACCTGATCACCTGCGCCACCACTCCAGCTCCCTATATTGAATTTCTGGTGTAGAACAAATATAGGACCTGATACTAAGTGCTGGAAGTGAGGATGGTGTAGTTAAGAGGAGTGAAAGGCTTTAGGAAAAAAAACTCCACAGCTTGGAACAGAGTTTGTATCCAGGGCAGCAGAAAAAAGTTACAGCAGTTGATGAACATTTAACATCAAAGCAATAAGGAAAAACTTAGCGTTGGTTTTGGGATCATACATAAAGGTGCTCAGGCCTTATCCTTGATTCTGCACTCAGGGAATACTCCTGACATTTGTCAAGGGACTATATGGAATGTCAGGTATGAAACCTGGGTTGGCTGACTGCAAGGCAAACATCTGACCTCTATATCACTTTAGCCCCTAAGGAAGAGTTTTGAACTGACATAGTAGCAGTAGAGGAACTTAAATGCAGTAATGTGACTGGGATAAAGGAAACTGATTTTACTGATGAATTGTTTCAGCCAAACTGGAAATCAATAGACTTGATATATCAAAATAGTCTAAATCTACATTCTTCTTTTAAAATTTTTATAAATCTGACATTCTTATTTTGAAAGATATAAAGATAGCCATATATGAATAAATTATTTGTCAACCTAGTTTTATAGAGAAGATATCTTTTTCTATACAGCAGCAGGAAAAATAAACTTTAAAAGAACATAATAAAACCAGAAGAAGTATCTTGATGCTAATGCCTTTTGTTAGTATGTTTCAGACTATTACTTTTTTTCTTTCCAATTTTATTAGTAAACACAGGAGTGCTACTAACTACTTATAACAAATGAGTACTATTCCTTATTTGGTGAAATATGGGTAACATCTATCTGGAATAAGAAATAATATTTGAACAAAGTGGGGTGGAAGTTTAGACAAGATAGCTTCCATTTAAGACAAGTCTTACTAGAAACAGCTCCTATGTTGGGGGGAAACATTACTGTTCAGAGGCTGTTATAAACAGAAAGTACCAGATACCAGCAGCAAATTAGTTAGACTTTTGACATGTGCACATGATAGTGTTCAAAATGAGCAGAGACCTGATCATGAAGTGGGGATCAGAAACAGCCTTTATGTCTGCACTGTAATTAACAGTCTGGGGACTTTAGAGGAAAGACATATTTAGGTAGGTACAGATAGTCCAGGAGGTAAAGTAAGTGCCTTCCATGTTGCCAACTTCATTTAGAATTCTGGCACCATATATAGTATCTCAAGCACTACCAGGAAAGAGCCAAAAATAAACCCTCAGGACCACTAGATTTAATACTGCCCCATACTTTCCCACCCCAAACCTCCCAAAATGAAGATACCAAAATCTTTAGATATAGAGATTTGATGTTATAATCCATGATGGAACAGAAGCTTTCCATACACCACAAAAGGAACTAAGGGATGTATGGAGTCAGTAGTTATTTCCATGACAGCATATTTCAATGGCAGAGAAATCCTGTATCTCTTAGGCCAAGGGAATTCTCTTTCTAATTTCCCCCAATATTTACTGTGCCTATGCAGAAAAAAATACAGCACAAAATATTTTGGGGGGGTTTGTTATTGTTGTTGCTGTTGTTGTTTCCACCTTTTGTGCTTTGTTTTGTTTTTATTTCAGAACCGTGGTTAGTGTGTGGTGTTTGTCTTTATTGCTGTGGTGCGTTTTTGGATTTTTTGTTAGATTTTATCTTTTTGTATTGTTGATGTGTTTCTTTTCCTTTAACCTTTCTTTTCCCAAATT
This sequence comes from Crocidura indochinensis, assembly GCA_004027635.1. Classification (NCBI taxonomy): domain Eukaryota; kingdom Metazoa; phylum Chordata; class Mammalia; order Eulipotyphla; family Soricidae; genus Crocidura; species Crocidura indochinensis. The sequence goes on along the minus strand of PVKC010043617.1, from coordinate 4,826 downwards.
AATATTTATAGTCTCTAGAAGGACTCTACCCATTTTTTGCTTGTTTGATTTTTACCCCCATTTTAATTTTTTCTTTTCCTCTAGCAGAACCACATAACTTGAACCAACTTGTTCCACCTTTCAATTTGAGGGGGAAACAATGGAGGACACCAAGACCAAACAGTTGTATGACCACTAAGTAGTAATAAAAATGATTGGACTTTAATACCAATCCCAATCTAATGACAACAGAATCGATAACCAATCTACAACAAGCTAGACACAGAGGGAACCACTTATACTAGAAGCTCAAGGGGTAAGGGAGGGGAATATGGAATGCATGCTGGGAACAGGGGTAGAGGAAGGGCAACTTTAGTGGTGGAAATTCCCCTGACTCAATGTCAATATGTACCTAAAATATTACTGTGAAAGATATGTAATTCACTTTGGTCAAAATAAAAATCATTATTAAAAAAAGAAATTAAAAAGAAAAAAAAACAAGTATTTGGTTGGAATTTATTGTGGTACCTTTGACTTCCTTTGTAAATGTGTGGAAAAATTATCATCTAGATTATATCCATTTAATTCAAGTTCTAGTTTTCTCTCTCCAACTGGAGAACTCTCCTCTGAATTATTGTTCTGAATACCCATCTTATGTACTAGAATCATATTTTTAGCACATCACATTTGTTTGTGTGTCACGCTCCTTCTACTAGACTGATTTTCTTTTCTTTTTTTTTTTTCCACTTCTTGTCCACACTTGGCAGTGCTCAGGGGTTATTACTGACTCTGTGCTCAGGAGGGATCCTTTGTGATCATATGTATTACAGAGATTAAATTGAGATTAGTAGGATGCAGGCAAGTGGCTTAAGCTCAGTATTCTTTGGCCCCTAGATCTTGAGGTGCTGAAAGAGATTCAATAAAGATGACATATATAAAAATACTTGGAACAATCTGATACTTTTCTGGTGGGAATGCTATCTGGTTAAACCACTATAGAAAACTCACTAAACTCAAAATTGAGTTGCCATATGACACAGAAATTCCACTTTTGGTTACTTATTCTTAGGACAGAAAAACATTTATTCAAAAGGACAGTACAATAGGTAAGATTAGGAATCAACGCAGATGTCCAAAAAATAAGTGGTTCATAAAGATGTGATGAATTTATACAATGGAAGATAGTAGTAAGGAATTATACAGGTAAGGTATGATACAAATCATGCAATTTGCTACAATATGCTATAACATGGATAGAACTGGAAGATATTATATTAAATGAAATAAACTAGAAGAAGGGTATATACAGAATGATATCACTTATATGTGGTATTTAGAATAACTTCATGAAGAAATGCAATGTTCTAAATAGGAGTTACTAGAACACTCTTGGCCCCTGAATATAGTGAGAAGGAAAGAAATTGAGTCGATGATGAGGAACTCAATATGAAAGGATGGGGGTCAGGGGCCAAGTGGTTTCAGTTGCATTGATTTTGTTAAGAAAGGTCAGAGCTAAATATCTAAGCCACGGAGTTGACAACAATGGAATCATAAGACCCAAACTGTACCAGCAAACTTTAAAAGGTACTATTATGATAATAGGGGTGAGGTGGGAGGTAAGTTGGGATGGATACTGGGAACATTGGTGGAGGGAGGTTGTCATTGATAGGGGGATTGGTATTGAAACACTATGTATAAAATGTAACTATGAATAGCTTTGTAAATCACAATGCTTTAAATGAAAAATATTTAATAAAAACAAATTTCTCCAAAATAATTTATAAATGACTGCTTCTACCCAATTTATATTTATAACATATTAAAAAACTTCTAGACCATCAATATTCGGGCTTTGTGCATCAAACTCTCTTATCATGATTTATTATTACATATTTGTAATTATCTCTATTCAATATATTGAATATATTGTCTTGGAAAAACTATAAGAAGACATAGTAGATGGCAAGTATTCCATATATATTATTGAGAGAAGAAAGGCAACTAACTGAAGTACTTGAACAAGGAACTCTTCCTGTGTTGCTTTTGTTATTTTTCTCCTTTTCTTTTTCTTTCCAGTATATTCCCATTTTCATTCCATAGTTGTGTATTATTGGTATTATAGGGGGCATTCTTGTCATTAGCATCATCACCACTATAGTTATAATCACCATATTTCTTTGCTGTTCGTTTTTGGGCCACATCCAGTGGTGATCCAGTATTATACCCCTGGTTCTGCATTCAGGAATCAGTCTATGTTCAGTGGACCACATGCGATGCTGCAGGATGGAACTCAGATTAGCTGGGGGCAAGGCAAGTGCTATTTGTTGAGCTTTATCTCTGGCCCTAGTCACCATTATTTTAAATGTATCACCTAAATAATAGGGAATTACTAGCCTTTGCTAGAACTTGATGAAACGATAGCATAGAAAGCTGCAGGCAATATTGGACAAAATTATTCAGAAAACATTAGGGATAGAAGGGCAATCAGGATCCTTCTCACTCACTTTTGATACTTTTGAAAATTCTTTATTGAAACTATTATATTTTTGTCCAGACCACACACACTCTGTTGTACTCAGGCTTACTTAAGGTTCTGTACTCAGGGATCCACTACTGGTAAAGCACAGGGGCCCATATGGTGAGGATTCCATAAGGAATTCAGACTTGCTGAGTTCAAGGTAGACTTTACCCATGAAGTTTTTCTTGGAGGACAGTAACAGGTATTCTTCTTAGATGATCTGTCTGGAGTATCATCCTAACTGTTCCCAGTGGAAACAGAAACGTTAACTCATGGTCCAAATATGAAGTTCTGGGGGTGTTCATACAACTAAGGTTTAGAATGAATTAGATAATTTAATTCTTCATTTCTCATGTTCTTGTTATCATTTTCTCTTCTTTCAGTGTTTCCTTGTTCCCTTTGATCAACCCTGTCATGTCTAGAAAATTTTAAGTCAGTATCATATACATATCTAGAAGAGATTAAGTGAACAAAGATTAGACCCAGGTAAAAAAAAATCTTATACAACTAGTCATTTGCAGGTTCAACCTAGAAATTTGGAGTTTACCAAATTCTAATTTCAAAATTTTCCTACAATATTGGTTTGTCTAATCAAAACTCAAAGGCTGAAATGCAAGTATCAGTATCAGCTTGAAAAGGAATAATATAAAATTGTCTCTCTCTTTTTTTCCTATTCTCTCCTACCATATTTACTGAAATTTTTTTGGTTGGTTTGTTTTTGGTTTTTGGGTAACAGCTGGTGATGGTCAAAGCTCATTCATTCCTGGCTCTGCAATTAGGAATTACTTATGGTGCTCTGGGAACTATATGGTGTGTTGGAGTTGAACCCAGTGCAAGGCAAGTGTGCTAACCATTGTACAATCTTTTTACTGATAGTTCCCATAATTTACTGACTTTATATTCTCTTCCTTTGTTTTTCTTGTCTTATCCATTTACTGTTCTAGTCTCTGTATTCTCCACAAGTTTCCCCCCTTTTTTTTTCCAAATTTGCAACATCTCATGTCTTGTTTTCTTATTTCTTCTTACCTTGACTCTGTTAGCTCTAAACATTCTATGGGCCTCTAAAAATTATAAAATGCTGAAATTCAAAGGACATTGAATATATGTGATTTTGATTAATTTGTACTATAGCTAGTTTCATAAGGGCTATTTGATGTTCAATGAGTCTGAAAATATTATTTTTTTCTTCAAAGAGTATTGCTACATTTTTTGAGTAAATCTAATTCAAACAGTTTAGAAACAAAAATTTTCTTGGGAAATGCTTTTATTTCCTTACTAAAATGTGTGTACACCTGGCTCAGCAGCCACAAAGCTGTACAAAACAAAGCCCCTGAAAAATGTGAAGAGGAAACTCAATAGTATGTACCTATATCCCATCCTGCTGTGTTAGTGGCAGACTTGGGAGGGCAACCATTAAAGAGAGTAGATTTGTCAAGGTCTGGCAAAGGCAGGACTCAGCTGAGAAGAATCTAAAAGACAAGATTGATGGACGAAGAGAAACTTAAAATCTGGCTATGGGGATCTTTGCGATAAGCAGAGATCAAGGCTAATGTACTTGAGGATAAGGCTCAAGAGCTGAGGACTAGGGAATGTGGCAAGAAATACTTTTTTTCTTTTTGAAATTTAATGCTTTCATTGTTATTTTCTGAGGTTTAGGAACATGGTTACATTAGTGTCTAACTTTATTGATGTACAAAGCTCTTGGTCTTGATATACAAAGTTACTGCACCACTGCAATCACCAAGGTGCTTAGAACTCTCCGCATCATCTAATTTTGTTTCTTTCATCATATCAAATTTTCTTTTTTTTTTTGTTTTTGGGGCCACACCCGTTTGATGCTCAGGGGTAACTCCTGGTTAAGAGCTCAGAAATTGCCTCTGGCTTGGGGGGACCATATGGGACGTCGGGGGATTGATTCGCGGTTGCGATCTTTCCTTGGCTAGCGCTTGCAAGGCAGACACCTTACCTCTAGCGCCACCTCGCCAGGCCCCATATCTAATTTTCACTACCAATCCCCATTAGTAATTAGCACTATCAGTTCTGCAATTAAAGTCAAGTAATTGTCCTCATTTGATATTGTTAATCCTCTTGACTTACATTATGTTATGCTTTTGTTAGGATCAATGTTCATAGTTTCACAATTGTGGCTATGTAATTGTCATTCTCTGCTGAGCCTTTGGCAAGTTATGATGGCCGGTTTTTGGGGTCTTTTTGGGATTTCTTTCTTCCTTTGCTTTGCCTTCCATCCATCTTTTCTCCTTCCCTGCTTCCTTCCTTCTTCCCTCCCTCTCTCTCTTGTACTTTTTCTTTTTCTTTTATAATATTTTTT
>PVKC010043616.1:0-11734 GCA_004027635.1 Crocidura indochinensis | reverse complement strand
AGGTTCAATCCCTGGCATCTCATATGGTCCCCCTGAGCTTGCTAGAAGCATCTTCTGAGCAATGAGCCAGAAGTAACCCCTGAGCACCACTAGGTATGACCCAAAAACTCTATCTCCCAAAAAAGAAAGAGTCAACTTTGGGATCATGATGAACCAGAAGAAGAGTCACTGAACAGACCTGGATAGCTTCTGGAACAGAAGCTACATGTGACCTAGGGCTGATTTGGGTTTGATTTTGAAATCCTTAGTGGTTGCCAACATCCCATGTGGTGCCAGGAACCAAACCTGAGCACACCCCCATGATTTTTTAATAGGAGACACTCTAGTCAATCTTAGTTTAGGGGTGCATATCAGTGGAGGTCAGGTCTACTGTACCTCTTAGTGCTGGGATGGGGCTGGAACTCAGGGCCTGTCATATGCTACATCCTAGCTCCATCATTTGAGTTTTGGCAATGTTTTGGCAGAGGAATGAAACAGCTTTTCCAAACCTCGAACATGGACCATTGGGTATCTACATGCTGGTGAATGTTACGGCAGACCCCTGTGAGGATCTCCAAATAGGCAAAGATCACAAATAGAGGCATGAAATGGAAACTTTCTAAAAAAGAACATAAGAGATAAAGATATTAACTACCTTGGACTAAGCAATGCCTTTTGGAATATGACATTTTGTTAAAACCCACAAAATAAAAATATGGTTACACAGGACTATCAAAGTGGAAATTTGAATTTTTCCTAACAAGGGAGTCATAAGGAAAAAAGTTTTGAATGTGGAAGCAAATTATCTGGAAATGTCTGTCTAATTATAGACTTTTGCAGAGTATATAATTTGCTTATTTTGTTTGTTTGGAGGCCACACCCTGCTGTGCTCAGGGCTTACTTCTGTCTCTGTGCTCAAGGATCCTTCCTGATAGTGCTTGGGGGACCCAAGGATTCCAGAAATGGAACCCAGCTTGGCTCTGTGCAAGGCAAGTGCCACATCTCAGGCCACTAGGCCTTACTTATTTACTGGGAGATGCGATTTTCTCTTCAGTGCGCTGGTGGGAGGCAGCCCCTGGGTTAAGGTGCTTGCCGTGCACAGAGCTGACCCATGGTGCCAATTATGGTTGGTTCCCTTCTGAGCCCAGAGCAGGTGTGAGCCCTGAGCACCCCTGGGTTGATCAAACACTCTAGCACCACATCAGTATGTCTGTCATGAACCTGTGACACATAGGGGGAGCATCTTGGGTCTCTGAGACATTCAACAGCATGAACCTTTCTAGAAGATTCTTTGGTATAAATTCTCAGACAAATTGTGAGTCACTAATGCATGAACACAAATAGAAATCTGGACAGTGAGGCTGATACCTGTAGTCTCACAGGCAGAAAGAACTAGCTCTTTGGCATTTTCCCTCTTGGATCAGGGAGTAGAAGCATGTTATTGTTTCTTAGCCATCAGGATTTTTATTCCTACCTATTTTCCTTTACAAAATTGTTGGCTTCTTATAGGGCTAACTTTATTCACATGCAACTTATTTTTTTTCACAGTAAGAATAGTAATGATTTTGGGCCACAGAAAGAAAGAGAGAGAGAGAGTAGAGAGAGAGAAAGAAAGTGGGAGAGAGAGAGAGAGAGAGAGAGTGTGTGTGTGTGTGTGTGTGTGTGTGTGTGTGTGCATGCGCACAAGCACATGTGTACAGAGAGAGTCTAAGGCGCTTGCCTGGCATACAGCTGCCAGGGATCATCACTGAGCACAGAGGCCTGACCATCCCTCACTGTGGCCCCAACATTCAAAAAATAAAGATGATTCATTTTTGTCAATTCTACCTGCCTTGTATCTAATCAGTGTATAGTCATCATATTCATGTTTTCATTTAGCTGTTTAAACTTCACTTACATTTGCAGAATTTTTTAAAAACAAATTTGTGTTCTTTGTTGACAAGTTTCAATTGCCAGTCCTGGATTTGGTGACCCCACTTCAGGATCATTAAGACTTTTTGAAAGTGTGAAAATAGCTCATTCCTACTTAAGGCAAAAATCTAAGAATACAAGGTTGGACCCAGAGACAGAGAACAGGGGTTAAGGCTCCGGCCTTGGGGAATTCATCTGAGCCCCAGCACTGAAAATGTCCTCTGAGAGCTGTCAGAAACCATTTTTGGCAGAGGGCATCTGGGAAGCAGAGGCTCCCTTTGCACCTTTCCTCTTTAGTGCTTATGCTCAAGGTTAGGCCATGGCCTCCTCCCCTGCCATTACCCAAAGAAGCATTTCAGGAGTAATCTGGGACTCGAACTACCTCTTTGAGGTGCTTCCTCTATAAAGGGCTCTCGTCTTGACCAGTTACAGATTAACTGTGAGCCTGGGGAAGGCCTGAGAGGGGTGACAAGGGTCCACCCCACTGCAGGTGCTGGAGTTCCATGGCAACCCATCCCACGGGCCGAAGTCCAGAGGCTGTAAATCTTTACAGCAGGGCCAAGTTCAATGTTCGCGTCTTTCTTCTGAGGGAGCCTTATACTGCCTAGCTCCACTTTCAAGCACAGGAGTGCAAATGCCAAGGCCCCAACGCACCGACCAACCGTCTTTGGTTGTCTGGGCCCAGGACGCGGGACTGCTGAGACCATGCCCACAACCAAGAAAACCCTGACATTCTTAGGAAGCTTCCTCACCAGCTTGGGATCCTTTGCAGTGATCTGCTCTGTTCTGGGGACCAAAGAATGGGTGCACAGCACTGTGGATCTCACCGACCATTCTTCCAACATCACCATCTCCATGTCCTATGGACTTTTCACTGGCGAGAGCAGCCGAAAATTTGATTCTAGCCTGGAAGAGCCTAAAAAAGTCTTCAAAGGTAAAAGAGAAAAGTAGGGTAGAGAGGGTGGGGCTGAGGTGGCCAGGTCCAAGGCGGGCTGGGTGGTCTCATGAGCCCTGTGAGATGCATTTCCGCCAGTACAGAGAATCTATTTAGCGTTGGAAAAGACACTGTCATCATTCCAGCCTTCTGGATGTTCGGGTTGGCTGACACAACACGTCGAAATCACTCTTGCTGAGTCTAGGCAGAATGGTGCCGGCCAGGCGTACAAACAAGTCAATAATCAGGGAACCTAGACAGCAGCAAGGGTGCATTTAAAGGCTGGTACCAACCGCATTTCCAACCATCCTGGGGTTTCAGAGGTTTTGACTTCAGGACATGTTTGGCCAAAGAAAAAACAAACATTTCCTCTTCCTGCTTCTGCAGTTCATTTCTTTAATTCACTCAAATTTTCATTCTGACCTCTGGAGGCTATCAATGTTGTGAGGCATGATATCCGTCTCCCTTTCTTCTGTGAATTGTCTGTTCTGCAGGAATTTCTACTTCTTTTTCTGCTTCTTAGCTCCTCTACTCTGGCTAGGCAGGGAAAAAAGCATATCTACCAAGAATAAGAAATGAAAGAAGTGTATTTGTTTGGCTTTGACAGTTTGACCAGACACTGATAAGGTTTTCTATAGAAGGGCAATGATCGTCAATTATTTAGCCATATAGGTGGGGTTTGGTCTGAATTGTGTGGCTACAGGTGCTAACACGATATTGGTGAGAACAGGTGTCGGGCATGTAGGAAATTGTGTCATTTCCTTGTGTCCAAACAGATAAGTGCTACCAGCACTTGCTTCTCAGGCAAGGGGCACTTTCTGGCTTGGTGATAACTAGATATGGTCTTTCCCAGGGCTACTGTTCTTGGCAAGAAAATCCGTAAGTCTCTGAGTCTGAGCACAGTGAGTGTGTCAGAGTGAGATGCCATTGTAAGCTTCTGTGTCTGTGTTCGTTCACTGGTTCTGTGGACATGTTGGTGTGCAGGAATGGTGCTCATCAGAGCTTGCCTCCCTCTCTGCCGGGTGCAGGCTGTCAGGGGGTATGGAGTGTGGGCCCTTTGGGGGTAGTCACCTGGAGCCAGCTGTTGAGTGAGCAGGGAGTGGACATGGGCCTGTGCTTCCTGATCTGATGCCAGAGAGTCAAGACCTGTCTCTTCCCAACTACTAAGGATGCCATGTCCTAAGGCCAGTGTGGGGGCTTCCCTGTCAATGTGAGCTTGGGTATCTCATATCCTCGCACACTCAGAGATGAGCCAGGGTCCTGACATTCATATTTGGACTCTGAGGCCTCTGAGTCACCACAAAGCTGTATTTCACGATCAGCCTGTTTGCCAGCTCCACGGTTACCCGTGGATTTGCAGTGGGAAAAAACAAACCTGGACATTTGTGGTCCTGGGACTGGATCAGTAGGAAGCCATTGGGATGCAATGCCACGCATGGTGGTCCCAGGGCAAAAACAATGAGGCACCCAGGGGCCCCACTGCCCAGCAGTCCTGAGATGCTCTTCCAATGTTCTGGACTTTTCCTTTCCATTAGAAACATTTTTCCGGAGCAGTTCCTGGTGCCATGGTGGGGGACAAGCTTATTCTTCTCAGCAGGGCTGTGCTCAACCCTGTGTCTCTCCCTGAGAGACCCCCAGGAACCACTCCCATTGTCATAAAGGAGTATGACAAAGGACTATGACGGTCCCTCTGAGCTTGTTTAGCTGGCAGCCCCGGGGAACAGGGACTGTGACACCTTTGCTCCAGTCACCTCCCCTGTTTGATCCTGGAGTGCTCCTACTGCAGGAAAGTTCAAATGGGTGAGGCTCAGGCATGCGGCCCCTCACCAGCACATACAGGTAGCCCGAAGCCCTCAAGGACACGCACTATTGGGCAGTTGTACCCTAGGTAACTTGCCCCCCCCCCAATATTCCCATATCAGTCCACAGAATCCAGAAAGTGCAAAGTTCAGGCTTTAAGGTCCCTGTGTTCCTTCTGCAGATGGTCACTGCTTGCTGCTTGACCACCCCAGACCCTCCAACACATCCCCGGTGTAAGGTAAATGCTGGGGATCCCAGAGATGGCCTCTTCCCGTGATGCCACAAAGCTCTGGATCATCCCTAACAGGCCCAGAGAGAGCTCAAGGGCTCTAATTCAGACCCGATGCGCCAGGCTGACAACTAGGTTGTCTCACTTTCAGTTGTGACCACGCCTGAGTCGAGCCCTTTCCTGGAAAATTGTCTTTCCACTGTGTCAAGAGCGAAGGCTGCAGCAGAGAGGAAGCTTCCGCATGGGACAGTTTTGCCTCATCTCGTCTCCCTCTCACCCCCCCTACTCCCTATTCTCCCTTCCCCACCTGTGCCCCCTTTGTTCTCAGGGGAACTTGTCTTTGTACTCTTCGTTCAAGCTAAAAATAATCGGGAAAGTGAATCTCCTGCAAAATCACAAGCAATTGCAGAGCAAACGTCGCCGCTCTCTGTGGCGTGGGCCACCAGCTCTGCACCCCAGACTGGCATGTGTCGTGGGAGGCATGGGGGTAGAAGGGGCAAAAGAGAAAGGTGCCCCCACCTGCTATACCATGGCTCTCCCCCAAAATCTGGTACAGCCTTGAAGTCTGGATACCTCCTGAGGCAGCTTACGGCTGTTCATTCTAGTTCGCAAAGGGCCAGTGAGGTCTGAGAATGAAGGAGTCTGGCCAGGCAGGAACGGAAAGGAAGAAAGTTCCTCCTCCCTCCACCCCCAGTCTCTGCTATGCTGCCATCCTGAGAGCCCAGTGTGGCTCAGAGCATGGCTCAGTTCTAACTGCCCCTCAGCCTGTCTCTCTCCTCAGCTGCTGGGGGTCACGGCCCCTTTCCGGTTCTGCCTGCGCCCACACAATGAGCCGGATTGTGAGGTGTCTCTTGTCTCTCACGCCTCACCCCTCCATGGAGGGAGAGGGAAGGAAGCATGTTGGCTAATTTTACAGGCAGAGCAAAGCAGCTGTCAGCTGTTCTCGGGCCCAAATTTTCAGTGCTCAGAGTGTGAGCACTGAGCCCGGGGGTGGGAGGACACAGCCGAGCTGTGGGTGCTGTAGTGTCATTGGAAGGGACCCAGAGACAGAGTGGTGGGGATGATGGGCTGTAGGATTAGCAGGTCAGCTGGTGGCAAACGCACTCTGCAGGGAAAAATGTAGAATCTCTCCCGGAACTGGAAACCAGTGAAGACATTTGTCCTCATGGCCCTGAGCCCTGGGACCCCAACCACCACCAAGCTGGCACCATTTGTGTTTTTCTGCAGTGTTTAGAGTGGAATGCTCTCTTTGAATGGACTCCAGTCTGCTCCTCGTCCTGAACCTTCCTTCCTCCCTTTTATGGGGGTCACTTTTATGGGGCCCAGACATGCTTGGGTGTTTAGGGGTTACTTCCAGTGGGTACTTGGGAGGCCCAGCAATAGCTGGGTGTTTGGGGCCACTCTCAGCAGTGCTGGTGAGGCAGCCATGCTGGGGTGTTTGGGTAGTCACCCACAGTGGTTCTCAGGGGGCCCAGCTGTGCCTGAATGTTTGGGGGCCACTCCCAGGGTGTTTAGGGAACTCAGCCATCCCTGGGTGTTTGCAGAGCTGGCGCTACGGCCCCGTGTCTCTCCCCACCTGAACTGAACTTTCTAGTTAAGGGTCTTCAGTGCCTTAGTGGAGGCCACTGCTAGTGACCCCCACAGACTAGTTCAGTTCTCCTACTTGGGGAAGGCAAGGAGTCGGGGTTTGATGTGGGGTGTGAGGTATGGGGATATGAGGACTGTGAAGTGTAGGGTGTGAGGTGTGGGGTGTGAAGTGTGGGGATCTGAGGAGCATGAGGTATGGAGGTGGGAGAGATGGGAAGTGTGAGGTTTAGTGGAGTGAGGGGTTATAAGGTTTAGGAGTGTGTTATTTGGGGTGTGCAGTTTGGGGGTGTGAGGTGATATGAAGACTCTGAGGTGTAGGTGTGTGAGGTGTCCAGGTGTGAGGTAAGGGGAGTTGCCTTTGCTGTGGTGACTCAGTCCGGAAGCATCCCTGGCACCTGGCCCTGTCCCTTTGGACCCTTAATCTTCCCTCACCCTCCTCTGCCTCTGAGGTCATCACCGCACAGCCCTGCGGGCCACAGAGAAGACACGGGTCCAGGCTGAATGCAGCATCTGCCAAGAGCACGGCTTGTCAGGAGAATGTCCCCCCCCACCCACCTGACTCCAGTATGTGCCCACTGGGATTGGGTGGGCCACACTCCTGAGAACTAGAAACAGACTAGGAGCTAGTGCCATGTCTCTGAAGAAAGAAGCAGGACCAGGCCACTCTGGGGGGCACTTTAGGGGCCAAGGTCAGACCTGCAGCATGTGGATGTGGAGAGACTTTGAGAGAGTCAAAGGAACTGAGTTGATGGGAGCCTCACAGCTTCGGAACCCTCAATGTCACTGAATGCCTTCCTGTCACTGAATTATAAACCCACACCAGGAGGCTTCTGAGTGTCCAGAATCCCCATGGGAGGCCAGAAACAGGAAGAGAAAGAGGAAATTTGTCTCCCTCCTCCCTCACCACACCCTCCTGTCTGTGGCTTAGACTCCAAGATCTGTATCCCAGCACCCTAGGAAATGTCACTTGTCCCTCCAGCTGCTGGTGGGCACTCCCCAGGGTCTCCTCAGTGCTGGAAGATGTAAACACTCCCAGTTAGGACCCTAGAGACAGACTTGGGCACTTTCTGGTATCCAGGGAACTGAGGACTGGGAAATGATCTGCATGCCCAAGGAACAAAGTCATTAGTAGCGTCCTAGTCAGCATGTTGGGAGCCCTTCTGGCCCCAGACTCACTGGCTGGTTTTCTGAGACCCCGAAAGTGTCTCCCAGGGAAGTAGGGCCAGTGCTTTTTTTTTTTTTTTTTTTTTTTTTGTGGAGAAAGACCACATGTTACTGAGGCTGTGGTCATCGACCTTGGGAAGCAGAGGGGACCTGGGGCCTACAGGGCCGGAGTGAACACATCCTGCCTTCTTTAACCCTCAATCCAGGGAATGCAGTCTTGTGACTGGGCCTCAGGTTGTCTTCTGGGCATTCCTGATCCACAAGGGTGGGCCTGGCTAGGGTGCGGGATGTACTGTGGGCAGCTCCACACTTAGCACTCACCAGAGCTTGTTTTAGTTCTAGACGAGCTGAACGGATCCCCGAAGACGCTACATTCGGTCGTCATCCTCTTCCTGGTCCTCAGTCTTCTCGCATCGCTGCTCAGTGCTGGCTTCTCCCTGTACAACAGCATCAGTAACCCCTACCAGACATTCCTGGGGTCCGTGGGGGTCCACACCTGGAGTGGGATCAGCAGTGAGTACCCTGATCCCCACCATGGGACCTCGCACTTCGGGGAACAGCCTCTATGCTCCACTCTGGGTGCTGCCTGCAATTTGCATCCTGTGTCTTGGGAGATCATTTTCAGGTTTATTTTAGGGGGTGGGGTTCCCCAAGTAGTGTTTTAAAGGCTCCTCTTGTGGAGACTCAGCCCACTGGACTGTGGCTTCCATGCAGGTCTCCCCAGAATGTGGTGCTGCCCAGGACATGCCCTGAAATGCTCAGGAACCTCCAGAGCAGGGATGACAAAGCTGTTGGGGTCATGGGGCAGTCCCATGTAAGAATAAGCTATCAGCCTGCTCTACCTCAATGACCCGGTTCCCATTCAGTTGAGAAAGATCTGTGAGGGGGCTCTGAGTGGGTTACAGAGGGTCTTGCTAGTGAACTGTTTTCTTCATTTTATTGTCAGACCAAAGACCCCCCCTGCCTTGCTCAGACACAGTATATGCACTGCCCACTGACCCCAGGGTGGAAACGGGCCTCTGCACCACTTCGTCTGAGAGAACTGAGATTGCCTATTGGTTATCTGGGGGGCCCCTATGAGCTGCTGATGTGCAGGGTTGCTAGGTGATTTTGTCTGCTGGAATGGGGTGTGGCAGGGGCGGAGCCAGGATGTATGTGGACTGCTGCTGAGTCACAGCCTTGGTGGGTCCTGCGCCCCACCTGCCCCATGAAACACTGACCCCTGATCGACTTGGGGACTTGGCGGCCTTGAAGGGTCTTGGTGCTCAGGAGGGGTGAGGAGGCTGGGAGAGGCTCCTGGCTCTTCCCTCTGCAGGAAGATCCTTGCTGACCTCGGGCATGGCTGAATAACAGCAATGCCCAGGGGAGCTGGTTGACCCAGGGAGGGCACCAGGCACAAATCTGTGATACACTACCTCAGGCACTTCCCAGAGCAGGACAGCAGAAAGAAGACTCCCTAGTAACTGCAGGAGATGGGAGTGGACTGGGGACCACTGGAGACAACTGGCAGTGCCTGAGCAGGAGGCCCAGTAAACTTAGAGGAAAGAGGATGCCCTCACCAGGCCCTGCGCCCTCTGCCCCAGCAACCCAACCTCAGGGAGGAGGTAGGAGCCCAAAGCAGCTGCTGCCGAGACACACACTCAGCACTTTCTCCTCTCCACAGCTCCAGGTACCACTTACCAGGCTGCTTGGTGCAGCTGGACCCTGACCCAGACAGACGTGCACCAGTTGCTCCTCCTCTGGTGCTCAGATCCCAGGTGGACCCCAAGAGAAGGGGAGAGTGGGGTGACTCCGTGACTTACAGGCCCTAATACTGATGTTGTGGCTGGCTCAGGGCTTTTCATCAAGTTTGGAGGACATCCTTGGGGGCTGCACCCAGGGAAAGTGACCTCTACTTGTGGCTCACTTGGGAAGTTCTCCTGGACAGTCAGGCTTGCCCACCCCCTTTCTTAGGGGCGAACACTGTCACCACCACTCCGAAGGCCCCATCAGAGGACATAGGCAAAAGGTACCCAAAAGGGAGTGGAGCCCTCGGCTGTCCTGCCATCCCCTCTTGACCCACCCCTAACTCTGGCAGCCACTGTTCTTTTCAGTAGTAGGGCTCAAGGATTCTGGGCGGGCCTTGGCTCCATGATCCAGATATGACTGGACCTCACAGAGAAATTTCTTGGTGGGGGATATTATAGGAGAAAACAGGAAGATGAGGATGGGGGATGTTTGGCCATGGGATACTTGCCTGGCCCAGGGGGAGGCTTTGAGTTCTGCTTTTGCTACTAGAGAGAGAGAGAGAGAGAGAGAGAGAGAGAGAGAGAGAGAGAGAGAGAGAGAGAGAGAGAGAGAGAGAGAGAGAGAGAGAGAGAGAGAGAGAGAGAGAGAGAGAGAGAGAGAGAGAGAGAGAGAGAAAGACAGAGAGAGAGAGACAGAGAGACAGGGACAGAGACAGAGATAGAGACAGGGAGACAGAGAGGCAGAGACAGAGAGAGAGAGAGAAAATACAGAGCCAAAGACAGAGTGATAGAGAGAGTGAGAGAGAGAATGAAGGAAAGAGGGAGAGACAGATAAACTAATCCTTGCTTCTGCTCTTGCCACTGAAAGAGAGAGAGACATAGATAGACAGACAGACAGACAGATAAGCAGGCCTTAAGAGAGAATTTGACTCTCTTATGAAATACCCTCATTAGATGGACTCTGCTCTATAGAATAATAAATTTCCAGCTCTGGGGCTCACACTCTGAGGTACTGCCTGTGTTCAGGTGTTGAGACCTTCCCATCAGGCAGCCTGGTACCCCCAATCTCTGCTGCTATGTCCTGTCTGGTCGCTTTTGTCCAGAGCAACCAACTTCCTATCTTCCTCCTACTTCAGTCTCTCTGATAGTCTCCTGCGTGGTCCCACCTGCATCAGAGAAGCTTCTTTTTCACTCTGCTCAGTGTATCCAGGATGTCTGGCCTAGGAGATGCTCACAGATCTCAGAGCGCTTGTTCCCCGGATGCAGGGACCTGAAAATATGGCCTGGACTGGGGAAGTGGCTAGGAGCAAAGGTGCTTGTCCTGGTCCTAGTACCACTTGGCACCCTGAGGGGAGCCTGGTTGAGGTGTCCTGGTGGTTCCTGGCATCCTTAGGACCTGCCTCTGGTCAGGTGAAGACAGCCCAAGGTGGGCTCAGGGACACCATGAGGGGATCCCCTACCCTGACCTACACCCCTCACTCTCTCCACAGTGTCCCTGGTCTTCCTGACCATGATCCTGTTTGTGGCAAACACACAGTCCAATGGCCTCTCGGAGAAGCTGGCCCAGAGCTTGTACTCAGTCCCCCCGGATGCCACCTATCACGACACTGTACACAGCTACGGGCTGTCCTTCTGGCTGCTGCTGCTGGCTCTGGTGCTGGGCCTGGGCACCGTGGGCATTGTCCTGCTCTACCAGAAGGCCCGCTACCAGCGCAAGCAGGAGCAGAGGAAACCCATGGAGGAGGCCCCAAGGGATGGCATCCTCTTCTAGTTGCCATCCCCGCCTGCTGCCAGGGCTTGAACCCTCTTCTTCCTCTGCCTCTGGCTGGGCCAATGGGCCAGGACATGCTCCTCTCATGCAGCCACAGGGTCCTATGAGCAGCTGGCGGTGGGTGGGGTCAGGGCAAGGACTGGACGAGACCCCCCCCCCCATCATCCTGGCTAATACCACAATTCTTTCTACAAGACATGTATTTATTTCCTCTCAGTAGACACTATTATTTTGGTCTTTACTTCTCCATTTCCTTTTTGTTTGGGGGCCATATCCAGCAGTGCTCAGGGGTTACTCTTGACTCTGCACTCAGAAATTACTCCTGGCATGGAATCCTGGGAATCGAACCTGAGTTGCAAAGTTGATGCCTTCCCCGATGCGTTCTGCTCCGGTCCCTCCTTCTCCTTTTGACTCCTCATCCTCTATGGAAACCAAACTCTGGAGCCTCACAGAGATGGATCAGCACCCCTTGTCACCATCAGGGTCCCGGGGAACAGGCTCTCTGTTCCCCTAGGTGAGGAGTCTTGCCTCTAGCCCTTGGTTTTGATCTCTCAAGTTCTGCTGGACTTGAAGACTTCATCATGAAGAGGAAGAAATGTGGAGCCACCTTTGACAGAGAGAGACCCACCATG
>PVKC010043615.1:0-11738 GCA_004027635.1 Crocidura indochinensis | reverse complement strand
AGATGCCCTTCAACAGACGAATGGCTAAAGAAACTGTGGTACATATACACAATGGAATATTATGCAGCTGTCAGGAGAGATGAAGTCATGAAATTTTCCTACACATGGATGTACATGGAATCTATCATGCTCAGTGAAATAAGTCAGAGAGAGAGAAAAACGCAGAATGGTATCACTCATCTATGGGTTTTAAGGAGAAAGAAAGACATTCCTGCAACAATAATAATTTTCAGACACAAAAGAGAAAGGAGCTGGAAGTTCCAGCTCACCCCAGGAAGCTCACCACAAAAAGTGGTGAGCTTAGTTAGAGAAATAACTGCATTTTGAACTGTCCTAAAAATGAGAACCTATAAGGGAAATGGAGAGCCTGTCCAGAGCACAGGCGGGGGGTGGTTGGGGAGGAGGGAGATTTGGGACAATGGTGATGGGAACGTTGCACTGGTGATGGGCGGTGTTCTATACATGACTGAAACCCAAACACAACTATGTATGTAATCAAGGTGTTTAAATAAAAAAAAATAAAAATAAATAAAAAAAAGAAATGACTTTCTCTGTCTCTCATAACTCTTTTAAGCCTAACGTCTGTATTGTCTGATATTAGAATATCCACCTCAGCTCTTTTAGGGAGTTGTTTAAAAGATTATCCTCCGACCTTTGACTTAGAGTCTGTGATTGATCTGACTATTCATATATATTTCTTGGAGGTAGCAAAATGTTAGGTCCAATTTTATGATTCATTTTGCTTCTGTGTCTCTTAATTTGTGCAATTAGTCTATTGCCATTGAGAGAGATTATTGTCATGAGATTTTGTGTGATAGATACATAATGATCTTGTGCATATGTGGGACCTAACATTACTAAATCTTTTCTTTCAACAAATTCCAATGAAAATCAAGACACATGATTATTTACATCCTATTACTCTATTATATTTTTACATCCAATAGTTGGCTACACATTTGTTTTCATTACATTGAAAAGATTCTGGTGTGGATGCTAACACTCTGTAAGCATAGGTGTGCAAATAATTTCATAATATATTTGTTATTTTTCTATACGCCACTCATCATTTACTATTCTATCCATTTATTACTATTCACTTTGTGGTCTGGAATAATGGTTTATAGCTTTTCTTTTCTATGGATTGAAAAGTAGTATATAATTTTAATAGTGTTTATCATCATGTAGTAATTAGATGAAAACATGTTACTTAATCAGTACATATAGTAATATCAATATTTTATTTGTAACCTTTTATTAAACTTTATAGCAGCACCATGAATTATTAGAATAAATTTAATTGAATAGTAGAAATATTTGGTTGGCAGAAAAATTCTTCCTTTAAGTGTTAAACTCTTTTGTATACTTGATACATTTTTCATGTAATGGTTCTTTGAAAATGATAACACCAAATTACTGTAACTTAAGAAACATTTTGACCTATTTTTTTAAACCTTGACGAGGTGGATGGGGTCATTGGTGTAGCTTGGGTAAATTATATGAAAATGCAAAAGTGATTCTGCACTCTTTGAAGTTTATCAGCCTGTTATATTTTCTTTTTTATTTTTTATTTAAACTATTGACTACATACATGATTGTGTTTGGGTTTCAGTCATGTAAAGAACAACACCCATCACCAGTGCAACATTCCCATCACCAATGTCCCAAATATCCCTCCTCCCCACCCAATCCCCGCCTGTACTCTAGAAAAGCTTTCTATTTCCCTGTACATTCTCATTACTAGGATAGTTCAAAACGTAGTTATTTCTCTAAATAAACTCATCCCTGTTTATGGTGAGCTTCATGAGGTGACCTGGAACTTCCAGCTCTTTTCTCTTTTGTGTCTGAAAATTATTACTACAAGAATGTCTTTCATTTTTCTTAAAACCCATAGATGAGTGAGACCATTCTGCGTCTTTCTCTCTCTCTTTGATTTATTTCACGCAGCATAATAGATTCCATGTACATCCATGTGTAGGAAAATTTCATGACTTCATCTCTGCTGACAGCTGCATAATATTCCATTGTGTATATGGACCACAGTTTCTTTAGACATTCATCTGTTGAAGGGTATCTTGGCTGTTTCCAGAGTCTTGCTATGGTAAATAGTGCTGCAATGAATATAGGTGTAAGGAAGGGATTTTTGTATTGTATTTTTGTGTTCGTAGGATATATTCCTAGGAGTGATGTAGCTGGATTGTATTGGAGTTTGATTTCCAGTTTCGGGAGGAATCTCCATATCGCTTTCCATAAAGGTTGAACTACACGGCATTTCCACCAGCAGTGGATAAGAGTTCCTTTCTCTCCACATCCCCGCCAACACTGCTTGTTTTCATTCTTTGTGATGTGTGCCAATCTCTGTGGTGTGAGGTGGTACCTCATAGTTGTTTTGATTTGCATTTCCCTGATGATTAGTGATGTGGAGCATTTTTTCATGTGTCTTTTGGCCATTTGTATTTCTTCTTTGTCAAAGTTTCTGTCCATTTCTTCTCCCCATTTTTTTTATGGGATTAGATTTTTTTTCTTGTAAAGTTCTGTCAGTGCCTTGTATATTTTGGAGACTAGCCCCTTCTCTGATGGGTATTGGGTAAATAGTTTCTCCCACTCAGTGGGGAGCTCTTGTATCCTGGGCGCTATTTCTTTTGAGGTGCAGAAGCTTCTCAATTTAATATATTCCCATCTGTTAATCTCTGCTTTCACTTGCTTAGAGAGTGAAGTTTCCTCCTTGAAGATGTCTTTAGTCTCAATGTCCTGGAGTGTTTTGCCTAAGTGTTGTTATAAATATCTTATGGTTTTGGGTCTGATATCGAGGTCTTTCATCCATTTGAATTTTACCTTTATACATGATGTTAACTGAGGGTCTAATTTCAATTTTTTGCAAGTGGCTAGCCAGTTGTGCCAACACCACTTGTTGAAGAGGTTTTCTTTGCTCCATTTAGGATTTCTTGCCCCTTTATCGCAAATTAGGTGATTGTATGTCTGGGGAACATTCTCTGAATATTCAAGCCTATGATCTCACTCAGGGCCTGTCTTTATTCCAATACCATGCTGTTTTGATAACTATTGCTTTGTAGTACAGTTTAAAGTTGGGGAAAGTAACTGCTCCCATATTCTTTTTCCCAATGATTGCTTTAGCTATTCTAGGATGTTTATTGTTCCAAATGAATTTCAGAAGTGCCTGATCCACTTCTTTGAAGAATGTCATGGGTATCTTTAGAGGGATCACATTAAATCTGTACAATGTGTTGGGGGAGTATTGCCATTTTAATGATGTTAATCCTGCCAAACCATGAGCAGGGTATGTGTTTCCATTTCCGTGTGCCCTCTCTTATTTCTTGGAGCAGAGTTTTATAGTTTCCTTTGTATAGGTCCTTCACATTTTTGGGGGATCACAGCCGGCAGTGCTCAGGGGTTACTCCTGGCTCCTTGCTCAGAAATTGCTCCTGGCAGGCACGGGGGACCATATGGGGCACCGGGATTCGAACCAATGACCTTTTGCATGAAAGGCAAATGCCTTAACTCCATGCCTTAATACCCGGGCCCCGGTCCTTCACATTTTTAGTCAAGTTGATTCCAAGATATTTGAGTTTGTGTGGCACTATTGTGAATGGTTTTTTTTTGTTTGTTTGTTTGTTTTTTCTTAATGTCCATGTCTTCCTTATTACTATTGGTGTATAGAAAGGCCATTGATTTTTGTGTGTTAATTTTGTAGCCTGCCACCTTGCTATATGAGTCTATGTTTCTGGAAGCTTTTTGGTAGAGTCTTTAGGGTTTTCTAAGTAGAGTATCATGTCATCTGCAAACAGCGAGAGCTTGACCTCTTCCTTTCCTATCTGGATTCCCTTGATATCTTTTTCTTGCCTAATCGCTATAGCAAGTACTTCCAGTGCTATGTTGAATAGGAGTGGTAAGAGAGGACAGCCTTGTCTTGTGCCAGAATTTAGAGGGAAGGCTTTCAGTTTTTCTCCATTTCGGACAGTATTTGCCTCTGGCTTGTGGTAGATGGCCTTAACTATATTGGGAACGGTTCCTTCCATTCCCATCTTGCTGAGAGTTTTGATCAAGAATGGGTGTTGTATCTTATCAAATGCTTTCTGTGGGTCTATTGATATGATCTTGTGACTTTTATTTTTCTTGTTGTTGATGTTGTGTATTATGTTGATAGATTTACGAATTTTAAACCAGCCTTGCAATCCTGGGATGAAATCTACTTGATCGTAGTGAATGATCTTCTTAATGAGGCATTGAATCCTATTTGACAGGATTTTGTTGAGGACCTTTGCATCTCTGTTCATCAGCAATAATGGTTTGTAAATTTCTTTTTTGGTAGCATCTCTGTCCGGTTTACGTATCAAGGTGATGTTGGCTTCATAAAAGGTATTTGGAAGTGTTTCCGTTTTTTTCGATTTCATGAAAGAGTCTTGCCAGGATTGGTAGTAGTTTCTCTTAAAAGATTTGAAAGAGGGGCCCGGGAGATAGCATGGAGGTAAGGCATTTGCCTTTCATGCAAAAGGTCATTGGTTCAAATCCCGGTGCCCCATATGATCCCCCGTGCCTGCCAGGAGCAATTTCTGAGCATGGAGCCAGGAGTAACCCCTGAGCAATGCCGGGTGTGACCCAAAACCCAAAAAAAAAAGGTTTGAAAGAATTCATTAGTAAGTCTGGGTCTGGGCTTTTTTTTTGGGGGGGGTAGATATTTGATTACTGTCTTAATTTTCTCAATAGTGATGGGAGTGTTTAGATATGCTACATCCTCTTCATTCAACCATGGAAGATTATAAGAGTCCGAGAATTTATCTTTTTCTTCTAGGTTCTTATTTTTAGTGGCATAGAGTTTCTCAAAGTAGTTTCTGATTACCCTTTGAATCTCTACCATATCAGTAGTGATCTCTCCTTTTTCATTCCTAATACAAGTTATCAAGTTTCTCTCTCTCTTTCTTTCTTTGTTTTGCCAGTGGTCTATCAATCTTGTTTACTTTTTCAAAGAACCAACTTATGCTTTTGTTGATCTTTTGGATTGTTTTTCTGGTTTCCACTTCATTGATTTCTGCTCTCAGCTTTGTTATTTCCTTCTGCCTCCCTATTTTTGGGTCCTTTTGTTGAGCACTTTCTAATTCTATGAGCTGTGTTATTAAGCTATTCGGGTATGTCCCTTCTTCTTTCCTGATGTGAGCTTACAAAGCTATAAATTTTCCTCTCAGTACCCTTTTGCTGTGTCCCATGGGTTCTGATAGTTTGTGTCTCTATTGTCATTTGTTATCAGGAAGGTTTTGATTTCCTCTTTGATTTCATCTTGGACCCACTGGTTATTCAGTATTAGGCTGTTTAACTTCCAGGTATTAAAGTTTTTCTTCTGTATCCCTTTGTAGTTCACATATAATTTTAGGGCCTTGTGGTCAGCAAAGGTAGCCTGAAAAATGTCTATCCTCTTGATATTATGGAGGTATGTTTTATGTGCTAGCATCTAGTCTATCCTGGAGAATGTCCCATGTACATTAGAGAAGACTGTGTATCCAGGCTTGTGGGGGTGGAGTGTCCTGTATATATCTACTAGGCCTCTTTCTTCCTTTTATCTTTTCAGGTCTAGTATATTCTTGTTGGGTTTCAGTCTGGTTGACCTGTCAAGTGTTGACGATGCCGTGTTAAGGTCTCCCACAATTATTGTGTTGTTATTGATATTATTTTTTCAGCTTTGTCAACAATTGTATTAAATATTTTGCTGGCCCCTCATTCAGTGCATATAGGTTTAGGAAAGTAATTTCTTCCTGCTGTACATATCCCTTGATTAATACAAAATATCCATTTTTGTCCCTTACAACTTTCCTAAGTATAAAGTTTGCATCATCTGATATTAGTATGGCCACTCCAGTTTTTTATCGGTGTTATTTGCTTGGATAATTTTCCTCCAGCCTTTTATTTTGAGTCTATGTTTGTTTTGACTATTCAGGCAGCAAAAGGTTGGATTGAGTTTTTTGATCCATTTCGCCACTCTGTGTCTCTTAACTGGTGCATTTAGTCCATTGACATTGAGAGAAAGAATTTTCCTGGGATTTGATGCCATCTTTATATCGAAGTTTGGTGTGTCTGTTGGTCAGTCTTGTCTTAAAGTAGGCGGTTCAGTTTTTCCTTTTTTGCGGGGGGATCACACCTGGCAGTGCTCAGGGGTTACTCCTGGCTCCATGCTCAGAAATTGCTCCTGGCAGGCACGGGGGACCATATGGGGCACCGGGATTCGAACCGATGACCTTTTGCATGAAAGGCAAACACCTTACCTCCATGCTATCTCCCGGTCCCCTCAGTTTTTCTTTTAAGACTGGTTTTGAGTCTGTACATTTTCTGAGCTGTTGTTTGTTTGTGAAACATGTATTGTTCTTTCAAACCTGAAAGTGAATTTTGCTGGGTGCAGTATTCTAGGTGAAGCATTTATTTCATTGAGTTTTGTCACTATGTCCCACCACTGCCTTCTGGTCTTGAGTGTTTCTGGTGACAGGTCTGCAGTAAATCTCATGGATGTTCCCTTAAGTGTAATTTCTCTTTTCAGTCTTGCTGCTTTCAGAATTCTGTCTCTATCTTGGGATTCATCATTGTGACTAGGATGTGTCTTGCGGTGTTTTTTCTGGGGTCTCTTTTAGTTGGTACTCTTTGGTCATGCAGGATTTGATCGCATGTGTTCTTTAGCTCTGGTAATGTCT
Source organism: Crocidura indochinensis (assembly GCA_004027635.1). NCBI lineage: Eukaryota > Metazoa > Chordata > Mammalia > Eulipotyphla > Soricidae > Crocidura > Crocidura indochinensis. The sequence goes on along the minus strand of PVKC010043615.1, from coordinate 5,046 downwards.
CTTTAATGATGTTCTTGACTTTTATTCTTTCTGGAGATTTTCTTCCTGGGTCTCTGGGACTCCAATGATTCTTATGTTGTTTCTGTTGAGTTTATCAAAGACTTCCATTTTCATCTGTTTGCATTCCTTTAGTTCTTTTTCCATTACTTGATCATGTGTCTTAATGTTCTTTTCCAATTTCTTCTGCTGTGTTGAATTTTTCTGCATCTCATCTGAGTTCCAGCAGAGTTCCAGCCTGTTATATTTTCTACTTGATTTTATGACTTTTGACATAGCAACTAATGAAGCCTTGGTACTATATTGACACATGCCTGATTCAGAAATTTAAAGAAATTTCAAATCCTTCTTGCAGTGATTCATGTATTATGAAGTTGATGTCTTGGATAAGATACAAACACCCAAGAGGACAACAGAGGATGTAAAATATCCAAGATACACAGGTTCTTTTTTTTTTTTTTACCAATGTGTCTATGACTCTAGACCTTTTATCACCATTTTTAGTTTCAAAGGAAATACAAACAGATAATTACATATTTACTGAGAGAAGTCAAATATCTATTCTTGGGGTGGTGACCTTATATACAAAACACTAGTAAGAACACTAGTAAGAAGAGTACTAGAACTTTCATTCTCCAGATTAGAGGTGATTCATACAATTTTCAACTCAAAATTTTAAATTTAATTAAAGAACCATAATTTACAAAGTAATCTATAGTTGACTTTCAGACATATAAGGTTCTAGCACCAATCCCATCACTAATATTAATTTCCCTCTAGTAGCATTTCTAAATTTCCTCCAAATCTCCTAGATGCCATTTTGACAGACACAGTTTAAACTTTTTTGGTTGTAGTTTGGATCTCAGATTTTCAGTATTTTTGAGTCTGTGGTTTGAATATATCATTATTACTCTCCCTCATTTCCAGTTTCCTCAAGGCCCCTGACCTTTTACTTTCCTTTCTCATTCATTTTCCTTCCCCCATCAATTTTTTTTCCTTCTCTGTCCTTTTCCTACTCTCTGAGGTTAAGGCATTCCTTTTATACTATGTTGCAATTAATGTGACAAGATAAATTAAAGAATATGTTGTTAATATTTACTATAGAGAGGCTATCATTATTAAATTGAAGGATTTTGCAACAAAAAATTAATAAACTATTTTTGTGGGGGATTGTTTGTTTTTTTTTTCTTTTTTGGAACTACACCTGGTGACACTCAAGGGTTACTCCTGGCTATGCACTCAGAAATAGCTCCTGGCTTGGGGGACCATATGGGATGCCAGGCAATCTAACTATGGTCCATCCTAGGTCAGCTATGTGCAAAGCAAGCACCCTACTGCTGTGCCACCATTCTGGTCCCAAGAATTAATAAATTCTTTATATTTTTAATTAGTTTTAATTTTAAAAATAAGTAATTTAAATTGATTGTTTCCAAAACTAAAATGAAATTTAAAATTTAAAATATTTTCTATGTCAAGAGAATGTTCTTTTTTCCTAAGAAATCATGTGGCAGAATGGTCTCATTTATCTATGGTGTACAGAAAAACTAGACAAGAGAATGCAAAGCATTTGAAACTACACCCTTCTAATGTAACCAGACAGGGAGGATACCAGTGCAAGACTGAGAGAGTCACAGCTTGCAACCGAGTTGATCACATAAAGCGTTTCCTTTAAGTGAACCTTTGATTTGTGATTATGGTCAGTGGCTGCAGGAGATCATCATTACCCTGACCTCTCCTCACAGATTACTTCATCATCCTATCATATCTGATATTTTCCCCCATTCAAGGGTCTTTTTAACAAATAGAAGAGGTGGGAATGTCATAGTAATGTAAAGTCACTTTACTTTTTTATTTCACCTTTTAATCAACTTTTTAATTTAGTTAGCTCAAGCATATTTAATTAGGTCAATCACCTAATAACCTTAGGTGATTTATGTTAAACTCCAACTTAAAAAGAGTGGCAGGGGAAAGCAGCAGAGGAGCTTGGCTGACTCAGTAAGACCCAACATGCTGCTCGACACTCCTGGCTGAAAATGCAACTTTGACTTTATCTGATTTCTTGTGTAAAACTGCAAGCTTAGATCCTGCAGAATTACACCCACAATTATGTTGTAAATAATTTATTCTCACAGATCTTTTATTTTCTTTCATATGGTCATTGATAACTCATAATGTGACCCAGGATAAATGCAACTTTTCCTTTCCATGGCTTAAAAAATTTTAACTTAAAATACAACTTTGAATATATTAAGCTGAAAGCTTCTGCACCTCAAAGAAAATAGTGCCTAGGACACAAGAGCCACCCACTGAATGAGAGAAATTATTCACCCAATACCCATCAAATAAGGGACTAGTCTACAAAATATACAAGGCACTGACAGAACTTTACAAGAAAAACATCTAACCCCATCAAAAAATGGAGAGAAGAAATGAACAAATGAACACTTTGTCAAAGAAGAAATACAAATGGCCAAAAGACACATGAAAAAATGCTCCACATCACTAATCATCAGGGAGATGAAAATCAAAACAAGTATGAGGTATCATCTCACATCAGAGACTGGCACATATCACAAAGAACAAGAGCAGTCAGTTCTGGAGGGGATGTAGAGAAAGGAACTCTAATTCATTGCTGGTGGGAATGCTGTCAAGTCCAGCCTTTATGGAAAACAATATGGAGATTCCTCAAAAAACTAGAAATTGAGCTACCATATGATCCAGCTATACCACTCCAAAGGATATACCCTAGGAACACAAAAATACAATACAAAAATTCCTTCCTTACACCAATATTCATTGCAGCGCTATTAACAGTAGCCAGACTCTGGAAACAACAAAGATGCCCTTCAACAGATGAATGGCTAAAGAAACTGTGGTACATATACACAATGGAATATTATGCAGCTGTCAGGAGAGATGAATTCATGAAATTTTCCTATACATGTATGTACATGGAATCTATTATGCTGAGTGAAATAAGTCAGAGAGAAAGAGATAGACACAAAATAGCCTCACTCATCTATGGGTTTTAAGAAAAATAAAAAAACATTTTTGTAATAACTCTCAGAGACAATAAAGATGAGGGCTGGTAGATCCAGCTCACGGTATGAAGCTCACCACAAAGAGTGGTGAGTGAAGTTAGAGAAATAACTACACTGACAACTAACATAACAATGTGAATATATGAAGTAGAAAGTCTGTCTCAAATACAGGTGGGGGGGTGGGTACGGAAGTGGGAAATTTGGGACATTGGTGATGGGGATGTTGCACTGATAAAGGAGATGTTCTTTATATGAATGAAACCCAACCACAATCATGTTTTTAATCAAATTGTATAAATAAAGATATTTTAAAATAAAGAATGATAGAAGTAGAATACTTGTTATGAATACCGGCAGGGGTGGGGGAGGAGAGGGGACATTGGTGGTGGAAATGTTACACTGGTAAAGGAGTTTATTCTGTTTAGACTGAAACCTAACTACAAACATGCTTGTAATCATAGTGCTTAAATAAAGATGTATTTTTAAAAAACCTTTATTGGGGCAAGAGCGATAGTGCAGCAGTAGGGCATTTGCCTTGCATATGGCTGATCCAGGATGAACGATGGTTTGATATCCTAGTGTCCCATATGGTCCCCTAAGCCAGGAACTATTTCTTTTTTTTTGTTTTGTTTTTGTTTTGTTTTTTTGGGTCACACCCGGCAGTGCTCAGAGGTTACTCCTGGCTCCATGCTCAGAAATTGTTCCTGGCAGGCACGGGGGACCATATGGGGCACTGGGATTCGAACTGATGACCTTTTGCATGAAAGGCAAATGCCTTACCTCCATGCTAAATCCCGGGCCCCGCCAGGAGCTATTTCTGAGCACATAGCCAGGAATAATCCCTGAGCGTTACCAGGTGTGCCCCCCCCAAGAATATGACTTTATTATAATATGTATTCATCTAGTAAATTCAGTTAATACTTTCTGATATTAAATTAGCACGTTGCCATAGCTATATTTTATTGAGTTCATGATAGTTTACTATAATTATTAGATATATTTTAATAATATCTTTATTTAAGCACCATGGTTACAAACTTGGGCTGGAGTGATAGCAAAGGAGTTTGTCTTACACACAGTCAACCCAGGATCAATAAAAGTTTGATACCCAGCATCCCATATGTTCCTATAAACCTACCAGGAATAACCTCTGTGCACTACTGGATCTGTCCCAGCCCCCCAAAAAAGATAAAGCTATTTCTTGGTAAATAATGCCTTATTTAAGTGTTATACATTTTTGGTATATATTCTTATTTTTCCTGTGAAAATTATGCAATATTAACCAATTGACTGAAAAAAATTGTTGATCTTTTACCCATTGTGGAGAGTGAACAATTCGACGTCCACTCTTGTAGGTGGTATGAACATACAAAAATATTTTTCACTATTTGACTTTAACATGCTGGTATAATATACAACACTGTTTTCATCTCCTGAAAGTCAATAAAATATTATTTGGCTCTATATATGTGTTTGTCTAATTCTAAAATTTAAAGATATTCCAAGTTCTTGAAATTATTCATAAATGATGAATTTGTTCTGGTTTCATTAGAATAACTTAACATGGGACCAGCATGGTGGTACTAGAGGTAAGGTGCCTGTCTTGCCTGCGCTAGCCTAGGATGGACCGCGGTTCGATTCCCCGGCGTCCCATATGGCCCCCCAAGCCAGCAGAGACTTCTGAGCACATAGCCAGGAGTAACCCCTGAGCGTCACAGGTTGTGCCCCCCCAAAAGGGATTACTTAACACAAAAATGGCCATGTTGTCTCTTGATTAAAAAATCATTGATTGACTGCGTCCTACTGGGGGAACTGTGAACTGTGGGGACTCTCTTTCTCTGCTGTTTTCTTTGCTGAATTCTTGAAGCTCCCCCCAAAGAACAGAGCCCTGAGAAGTGAATGCAGAGGTCGCTGCAAGTTGGGGCTGCCAGCTGACTAATCAGTGAGTAAGAACTGGCTGGCTAAGGAGACTCCCAATTGGAGAGCTGTTTGCTCCTCCTACTGGAGA
>PVKC010043614.1:10000-11718 GCA_004027635.1 Crocidura indochinensis | reverse complement strand
TTTGCCTTTCATGCAAAAGGTCATCGGTTCGAATCCCGGTGCCCCATATGGTCCCCTGTGCCTGCCAGGAGCAATTTCTGAGCATGGAGCCAGGAGTAACCCCTGAGCACTGCCGGGTGTGACCCAGAAACCACAAAAAAAAGAAAATAAATAAAATAAAAACGTAGATTCTATCACTAGATGTTTCTCCCAGATAATGAAGCATTGCCATCAAGTTGGTAAAAATACTGAACATCATTTTAATAATTCCTGATAGAAACTTTTCTCATAATTTTCACATATGTGTATCCCAAGAAGATAGCTTCATAAAAATGTATAAGATCATACTTTTATATTTGTAAATGATGGCTCTGTTACATTTAAATGGCTACCCTTTAACAAACAAGCTTTAAAATTAAGGTCAAGCTATTATTTTTCCCTGATTGCACATTTTATCAGTTTTATTACTAGAAGAAGTCTTGCACTTGCAATTGTAAAGAAAATCATTAATAGTTATTTTGAAGTCTAAATAACTTTAATAAAACAGAATGAAAATTTTGTCTTATTAAGGGATTTTTATTATCTATATGAGCTAGAATGCCCATATTCAGGATGCTGAGATGAAAATATATTCCTATTTCTTATTTCATCACAATTGACAGAAGATTTAATATATGTAATCCGTTTCAGACCAGTAATACACTTTAAATGTATAGCTAATCTTTTGTATTGTTGCATTTTATTGGAGAGTGAAGGCGGGCGTATTTCTGTGTTCAGCATAAATACCTTCATACAAGGCAGTAGGTTTTAGTCATTATGATTTGAATAATAGTTTATCTATTATATCTAAACTTAAGTTGATTTGAAGTCAGCTATCCTAACAAGGGCTATCGGATTTCTTAGAAAACATTATTGTTAGCTTGCTAGCATATCTTCAAAGTCACACAAAACACTGGCATTGTTAGGGAGGAAAATCTCAAGCATCTCTTCTATTATGTGGCTACAAATTCTAACCTCAGAAGTCTTATTTGAGATTGCTATGAATGCATGCTTAGGTGTCTAAGCATCAGGAACACTCCTTTTATGTGACTATTAATGGTCATAGACATTTTCCATATGGCTGTTCAGTGCAGTGTCAAACATCCCAGGATGATATCACCATTACTAAAAGCCTTATTTTATATTGCCTATTCTGTTATTGCTCAGTAGGCACAAGGGTAGAGTTTAAATCTTTATCCATTTCATTTTTTAATGTTTCTTTTGTTCTCCTTATCATGTTCTGGCTTTCCCAAGGATATATGCCTTGAACAAAAAGTCACATGTGCATTACTAATTGTGTCCTATTGTATTTGTAGTTCCTAGTGGTGGCACTGTGAAGCTACTAATTCCTTTGCTTCACTTGATGTAAAATAATCTGAGTGTCTTTGATAGCAGTAAAACAGTATTAATTGTTTTGTACATTTCTTGGTCACTCTTCTTAGGTGGTCTTCATAATCTATTAGAACTTTCAGCCAGATTTTTGTAATGTCATGCCTCCAGCAGTGATTAAATTGGTAATTAATGAACAGTCTTTGGCAATGCAAACCACATCCCGTTAATTTTCCCTTTTGAGTTTTTAGAAGTTGTCTCTGTGTCAGAAATCATTGTGCCACCTTGCTATGGCCCCTTGGCATGAAACCACAACGACTTGATTTTTGCAGCCATTAGTAGATCACAGCAGTAATTTCACAGTATTTTGG
>PVKC010043614.1:0-5000 GCA_004027635.1 Crocidura indochinensis | reverse complement strand
AAAGTTGAGGAATTTCATGGAGCACTTTATGAACACAATCCTGTGAAATACTAGCAGTACTAAAGCCCCATTTTAAAAAAATAGATAAGTTAAAATGTAGTTATCCCAGTTAATAAAAGTTGAATTACAACAACTTAGAAAACACTCAAGGTAACACAAGAAAATGTAATTATTTTATTTTGAAGGGTGGTGAATAATATGGAATTATTGACAGAAATTGGTTTGTTGTTTCATTGTTTATACACAGACTTCCAAAGAGCAAAGATGCTTACTACGTTACTTCAAATGATATATTTTTAGTTTTGTTAAAATTTAATTTATGAAAATGTATGTAGACACAATCTTAATATTTTAGTTCACCTTCAAAAATTCATGACTTATTTGGCTAAAGTAATATCAGTCAGCGATATTTATGGTTAGTATAAAAAGGACCCCCTGTGGCAGCCATTTTTCTTTAAGTCTCAAGATCCAAAGACTGTTGAAAGAACAATTGAATAAAGTTGAGGATTGGAGAAACTTAATTTTCTTGTTCTCTGTGAAATGAAATCTAGCCTTCTCATTTCTCTTAAAAGCAAAAGTCCGCTAAGGGGTTGTAGCTATGTCAGAGCCGCTGGGATGCCACTGCTGATCACTTTAATTACTACGACTAAGGAGGATAAAATTAAAAGTAGCATCATTGAAGCAGTGGAAGGAAGCTTGCCTAGATGTCGGTGAACTGTGAAATATAAAAATTGCATACCAGTACATTTTTATGGAAAGGAAACAAGGAATTACATTACTTATTCTTGAACAGTTTATTCTTAAATTGTCAAGTTTTACTAGTGCATCTATCTATAAAGATTGTGGACTATTTCAGAATTGTAAAAAAAAAAAACAACTGGTGTCTTGTTGTGAAAGAACTATTACTTTTTCAGCTTATGTCCAAAGTGGTTAGTCTCTATCCACATTTTATATTTGAATATTTTAAACCATTATATTGAAATAAACATACTTTTCACCAGAAGAGGACTTTTTTGACTCATCTTGAAATGTTTGCAAAGAGAAAAGTAAAGCTTTAAATGTGCTATATTCAGCACATTTTTTCACATCTCATAATTTAAGTTTAAAAGAACTGTTTAGAAAATCTTGTTTCTTTTCATTTCTTTGTATTCAGTGGCAGGATAGAGGAATATAGCTCAGATATCAGAAAATAGTTTTTTTAATAAATCAAAAGTAACACCTCAGGAAAATTCATTGAATATCAGTTATATGACCATCTAGGACCAATCCTTTGAAGTAAGACATATGCATATTTTATTTCAGATTGTATCACTTACAATATGTTTGACCTTGGATGGTATATTTCAGTGAGATATGGTTTCTCTCGAGTCAGAGGTAATTATTTCTCACTAAGTTGTTAGCAAATGATACAACAAATATGTGAAAACATATAGGGACAGAAGGGATATTTGCTTAAAATTAACTTGGAAAAAAACACTCATGTTGAGAATGTATCCATCCCTAAATCTGTCTCACCAGACCTATTAAAGACTACATTTATCTTGTAAAAGCTAAGTTATCTAGGGTATGGAGTTATTGCTCCATAATATGATCATGCATGAGACTCTGGATTTGATCTCCAGCACCAAAACTTTTTACAAGCTTATATCATCCTATAGAATTAAGTCTGCTGCTAAAAAATATATAGAAAGGTCATCAAATCCAGGAAGCCTAACTACCTTAATTAAAAAAAAATCAGCTACATAAATGAAAGTTACCATATATAAATCATATATATAAACCTTTTTAGATTTTCTTCTTTCCTCCCTCTTATTCTTCCTACCTCCTGTCCTTCCTCCCTCTATAACTAACTCCTGTCTCATTTCTCAGGAATCACTTCTAAAGGGGCTGAGGGGAACAGGAAACGGGAACTATATAGGGTATCAAAGCTCAATCTCAGGTTGATACAACCTTACCAGTTGTACTTTCTCTCCAACCCCAGTACTTTTTAATTGTAGCATTTCCAAGTTATCGCTACACTCCAGAAAAAAATACTAGTTTTTCAACACATATATATATATATATATATATATAAAGTTATATACTTTTTTGCATTCCTATCATCTTTTAGTGGGAATGGTCAAAGCATAAATAAGATATTTCTGTACTTGGTTAGGTTTAGGCAAACCCTAATTATCAGAAATAGTTATTATCTACTACTTGTGTAATTTTTGTTGATTCCTATACAAAAAGCATTGAAATAATTATCGCCCTTACTCTAAGATCATTTTGTGGCTTTTAAGCCAAATAATGTCTGTTTAGGAAAAATGACGCCTATGGTTTTTGCTGTATATTTAAAATGTTGATGTAGACACTGGCAATGGCATTTATATATATATATAAATTGAAATGAAATTATTCATTCAGTTTATAGTTAATCTGGAAATTAGTGTTACCCTTTAAATGTAAATTGGTGGAATCATCAATTACTATAATAACAAGCCTTCTGTCCTTAACAATTAACTCCTATTTTTTTTTTCAGTTGTTTCTTTGTCTTAAGGGAAGTTAATGGATGAGAAAACAAATGTGTCATCCCACTGGAGAGCTTGAGGCCCAAGCAGAATTGTCCCTGTGGTGTTAGGACATTAGTAGAAAAGTAAATCAAGACAATCTGATAGGGAACTAGAATTCTGTCAATCAGGCTCAAGATTTTTTGCTGTGTCCATAAACTTTGTTTACTGTAGGGTTTTATGAGTTGTAACCTGCCCTTGCAGTCTGTTAATGAGGCTAAATCTCGCTACTTGAGAATTGAATTACAGCACACCTCTGGGCTAATGGTTATAAACAGAAAGTCCCTTTAGGGCTGCATTCTGAGTTGTTCATTTGCATTTTTTTCCTATTGTATATAGAACAATGATGGATAAATAGGTACAAACAAACAATTTACATGGAAATTGATAAAGTGTCCCTAATTAGTATTTAGAGTTGCTTTTACTAATGAGAGCCTACTTTAAATAGTACTCTTGGTAAACTCAAATAATTGTAGATGCATGTATTATTGTGGAAGAAATGGAGGCCAAGCTAGGTGGCAACCTAAGGGGGGAAAATGGTTCTGATTTTATATTCAGAAATGTAGAGTCGTTTATTTTATTTTAACTCAGTTGAGGTGATCTTAGACCACTTAGTTTTAGTCTGAATCATCGAATTCTAGCTCTGCAAGAACTTATTATTCATGCAGTGAAATTCACTTAAACCTAGTTGCCTGAGGCATAGCATATAATGGTTTTTATTAGTGCTCTTAACTTTTTTTTAAGTTTGAAAGATGAAAGTTTAGTAAAAGCTTAATTTTCCTCAATTTGGTTATGTAATTTGATACTTTGGGAATCATATCATTTGCTGGTTCAGAGCAAAGGATCTTGAGTAAGACACATCTGTACTGGGCTACTGGCTTTGACATCAGTTATGATGTGACCTTTGTATTTTAAAACTAACTATCTTCATAGGGTAAAAATTGAATTGTGAAAATTCCACGAGGTAATGAATATAGAAACATACATTAAACCTCGATAAATATTAGTAGCCAACACCAAAATCATTATCAAACTTGAATTTCCTTTCTTATATGTTTCTGTTAAATTTTTCTAAGCTCAGGAATATTAACAGTGAACTAAGAATTTTTGTATTCTTTTATCTTCCTTTGTCCTTTCCACAACCACTGCTCACTTCAGAAAATCATATACCTCTTTTCCTTTCTTCCCCCATTATTTTCCAGTGCCTAAGATTAGGCTAGGGTCTCACATATTCAAGATTAAAAATCTAGCTTTATCTTATTTCTCTCCAAGATTTCAAAGACAGGCCTCCTGAAGGTAGTTCAAATCAAGGACCTGATGATGTGGCACAGTTTGGGCCTTGTGATTCTGGGGATACCCATCTTCTCCCTGTGGCATTTGTGGGAACTCAAAGATCACACCTGATAGTGCTCAGAAATCTCTAGGACTGACTCATCAGTAGTGTTTGGGGGTACTATGTGGTACTGGTTATCAAGTCCCAGATAAAGTGTAAAGTAGGGGAGGGCCTCGCATGCACCCTAACCACAGTACTATTCTTGGCTCCCAAAATATGTTTTTGTTGATTTCTTTGATGGTTTTAGGTTTTCGGAGAATGGGGCTCCCCAGTGGTACTGGGGACCACCAGGGTTACAACTGTCATGCTAGGGAGACTATATGGTTGTGGCACCTTGGACATGCTAGGTATACCCTCTAGCCCTTGGTGTTATACCTTACAAGATGAGCTTTCTTTTTGCAGAGGGTGGGGCAGCTCTGGTGGTCCTGACTGAGTGCTTAACATCATATCTTGCAGAATTCAGAGGACCACGTGGTGGTACCAGGGATTGACTACAAGCCTTCTATATGCAAAACATGAGCTCAGCTTATTGAGTTATATTCCTTTGGCCTCTTCAATAATTTTTCTTTAGGGGCTTTAGGGTTATGCCTAGTCATATTCAGGGGGCTTCTTCCAGTTCATTGCTCATGGGTTTCTTCTGTCAGTACTCAGGTGAGCAAGCAGTGCCAGGGAGGAAAACCAAGGTCTCCCATATATAGTACGTGTACTCAAACACTTTTATCTATCTTGTTCTCTAAAAATAACTTTTTTTTTTTTTTTGATTTTGGGTCACACCCGGCTCAGGGATTATTACTCCTGGCTCTATGCTCAGAAATCACTCCTGGCAGGCTCAGGGGACCATATGGGATGCCGGAATTCAAACCACTGACCTTCCACATGCAAGGCAAATGCCTTACCTCCATGCAATCTCTCCGGCACCCTAAAAATAACTTTTTATAGCTAAGAATAGCTATTTTGTTCCCTAAAATAACTCTTCTTTACAAAATTAGTACATGTGTATATAGGAAATTAGGAAATGAAAACAAATAAAACAAAAATAGCTGTTTTCCAAAACTGTCACATTATTTCAGTCCTGACATTCGGTAATTACTCATCTATTTCTATACATATATGCTAGT